>PVQB02000235.1:0-119950 GCA_002980475.2 Fusarium beomiforme
TACAAACAAGTGTAGAGAACATTCCTCTCAGTCCCATGGCCAACGGTCATCCCTCAATGTCGAGCAGACCTGGTAGTGCGGTGAGTGAGGCTTATTCGTTAGCAAGCGAACAACCCAGACCAAGACTCGAGGCCTCCTTGTGTGAACAGGAGGTCTCGCACGATGATGTTTGGTGTACACTAATTTTCCGCATGATATGCTGGCTAATGTTGCATGACTTCAATAAGTTGGATGTTCAATTGAGTAAGAGCGAACTACTGGGGAGTCGTATGCCAGTTTACATATCATGACACATTGGATGGTTGTTGGTATATGGGAATGATTGGATGTTAGCGAGGGGCTTGGATTTTGATTGAGATATCATGATAACGGCCCATCATGCGATCTTGGGCATATTACAAAAGCGAGCGCACGTTGGAGATATTTGGTTAGCGGATAAATTGGATCACCAACACATCCATAATAGAACCTGAACAGCCCCTGATTCAACTAAAAACTCACCGTCTGTTTCAATACATGATCCAACATTCCTCAACCGCATCATGACGACCCAGCTCTAGAATCGGCGAATCGCCCAACAAAGCCCCGATGGGACCACCCCCGCATATCGATCGGTACTCGCCCGGTACAGGAAATCCGGATAAGCCGACGGCACGTCCCCTTTTGGTACGCTGACTAAGGCCGACTCGGAGGACACGTGAGAAAATATCGGAGGTAAGGTAGGTGAGTTTTTTTTTACAGTAACCCGTGTGGCAATAACTCGGTGGTATCCGTGGATGGGGATTGGATGGTCGGGAATGGGGTCGGCGAATGGTGGATGATCATTTAGTCATGGCAAGGTTGAGTTGCTTAGAGGAAAGATCTTGTCATCAATTGATTCCAGAAGGGATAGGATATATCACCAAAGGGCGACAATTGAAGTAATAATGGGGTAAGGTAGCTGGATCAGTCAGCTGAACAGCAGGATAGAATATAGAAAAGGAGCGGCTAATAATGCATTGTCTCCTATTTTATTGGACCGCTCCCTTCGATCCATCTTGATATTGTTTGAAGCTCTCCCTTGACGGAAATAAAAAACAACGATGGAGGGACCATGAAAAAAACCCAAACATAAACCTAATTCACTATGTCTCGCGTAGCTTTTATTGTTCCAGTCTTTCATTGTCAAACCCTCCGGGTTCATTGCCCAACACAGACATGGAGATATCACGTGAGGTTGCAACAGGCACCTGGAATCCATCACGGGTCTTGATGTCCAATACGGAGGTTGTAGGATTTAGCGGAACTTGGAAGTCCAGAGCTCGATTTGGACCGCGGAAACCGGGTAAGAAATCGATGAAGGCGTCGAATTAACTTCCAGGGCTGGCTAACCTCAAAACCGGTCCTGAGGCTCCATTGTCTGGACTTCATTCCAGTTTCTGTCTTGTCTGTCGCGTCGCCGGAGCCGTGGTTCGGCCGTAACCGTAGTTGTCGTAGAGCCAGGTTCGTTCTGCTGTTTGACCAAGGCAACGCACGCTTCATGGCGCCTCGCTAGACACAGGCAAGCAGGACCATGCGCAATCACCAACACAACAGCCCTTTCCTAGGTAGTTCCACTTCAAGTCAATCTGCTGTGATGAGGTTGCAACTACGTGCATAGAAGTACCGTTTCTCACGATTGCCTCCAAAGTCGTATTGGACTCGTGCGGAGAGGTACTTTAACTCGTCCAGTGTTATGGTCCCCTTCCCCAAAGACGACCACATTTTCACCCAATCACATTCCCTGTGACACCAGGCCAGACCCTGTTGGAGTCTGAGGAAAGCACGCAGGGCCAACCAGTGGGCAGTCGCGCTATTCCCCAATCGGTCTAGGCGTGAAAATGGAGAATCCACATCCATCTTGGCCCGAGAACCAGAGACCAACTCCTCCGTCACATCAGCCTGCGCTGCACCACATCTTTCCTCTCACCAAAGCCTCGTCAGCAAACGAAGCCCTTTTTAACCCCCCAAACAGGAGAGGGTCAGAGACACAGCATTATACGGGCTCGCTGGTTTCATTTTTGTTTTCTTTGCCCTTGTTACTTTGTGTCTCTTTTTCTTAATTATACTCGATTTCTGAGCCCTCCTCGCCACACTCCCTTGTACACTCCCCTTGCCTCCCCATCCCCAAGTCAAGTTAAGTGCACGCGTGCTCGCTCAGTCAGATAGCCTTACGACCCTTCGTTCCGCCGCCCTGGCTACCACGTCTCCATCAGCTTCGATATACCGTGTTTCCAGACTCGACTGTGCCCTCCCCTTTCCGGTCTTAGGCCTGAGGCTAGTCTCATTCCGCAAACCCTTCACGGTCTCCGTTGTCGATATCATCCCCCTCGTCGATATATCTCAAGAACGACCATATTGTTTTTAGAGGTTGACGACATTGCCAGTGTTATCCCTCCAACGATTCCAGAGAGTTCGATACACGTCGAAACTAGAGTTTGATGTCGTCGAATTTTGGCCGTTGACAACCCATCACGTAACTTTCGGTTAGCAAGCTGCATGATCGGACCTCGAACTCTTCCTTCTCTGTCGCGTTTGTTGTTCCCCGCAGAGCTTGATAGTTCCGTCCAAACATCTCTGGGACCACGACCTTTGGAGCTTCGGAGCCAGTCTTGATACTGATCCCATCAAGACTGCTGGAACGGAACTCGTCCGCCTTTGTGCTCTTCACGGATGAACACGAACACACAAACACCGACCGAACCATGACACCCTCCCCTTCAACTAGCCAGGCCCTCGAGCCTCGTCACCCCAAATCTTCACAAACAGTATCCGTCAATATCTCTGAGGGGACTCAGAACCGTTCCCGCCGCTTCCAGCTTGAGGTGAGCGAGTGTGTCGAGACTAAGACTGTTACGACCACTACTCGTCTCACCCGAAAGTTCCCTCAGGTCTTCGTCCGTGACCCTGTACCTTTGGAGAATCTGGACACAAAAGAGTATCCCCTCGCCATGAAACCTACTCCCCCAGAACTGATCCGGTTCTCCTACAACATGCCAAGTGCCATTGAAACTGACGATGAAGCCGAGGATGAGCCAATAGAACAACAGGTTAGTTTACATGTTATGCTCCATGCTGCTGTCTGCAGCGTTGATGTGAAGAAGAACCATGCTAACATATATAGTCATCTTGCACTACTCGTTCCACCCCCCATCACGTAAAAGCCGAGTCCTCTCAAGATTCCAACCTAGTTCGGATACCTAAACATCGATCACAATCACCCTCAGAAGGATACTCTCGCCGCTCCCGAGCCTCTAGAGCTAGCCCTACAGATTCTCCAGAATCATCAGCACCTACTTCGAACCCTCGACGACCTGGTCGCTCCATCCCCTTGAACGCTGTATCAGATAAACTCCGTCGCTCCATTGCCCATGGTTCGAATCGTCAAGGAGAGAGGTCCTCCAGAGCTCCTCCTGGGGGCTTTCTTGCTACTCCCGATACTTCAGAAGTTGTTGGTGCTGCTGACAGACCAGCTCGCCGACGCTCATCACACCACGAACGACAACAATCACCCGAAGTGTCTTCCTCTGCCGTTAGCCCTCAATACGAGGCAACCAGCCCTGTAGAGAGCGATTCACCTACCGTCTTTGGCAGTAATGTGGCTACCCCACCAATTACTGATGCTGACGCAGAGCCATTCGCGGATGCTGACGGATCCTTGCAACAACCCATTCGTCCCTTTAATCCCCGACCCAGTATCGACGTCGTTGCCGCCCAAGATGCTAGTCTTCCTAGTCCCAGACTGTCGCCTACTTTGGCAGCCGCTCAGTTACACACTGCGGACCACGATGATGAGACTCAGTCTAGCTTCCAGACCTCAAACTCGGATCCCTCCCGTTGGGTCGATGAATCACAGCTTATGGAAGATGATTCCTCAACTGCACTTGTTCGTGCCGGCCATTCCCAGGATGATTACGCCCTTGCTCGCACCGGTGGTGCCTCCCAAGGTGTTGATTCGCGACAAGTCGTTGACACCCAGACACTTCTCGAGGCTTTCGACTCCATGAAGACTGAAATGAAGACATTCATGATGTACCAGTTCCTTCGCCGATGTCCGCGACCCACCCTCCGTGTTGTGGCTGATGCCGTAAACCCTGCCCTCAAGTGTGATTTCCTCCGACAATTGCCCTTGGAACTTGGATACTCTGTCTTATCTCATCTTGACCACCGAGACCTCTGCCGGGCTGCACAAGTTTCCAAACACTGGCGTAACATTGTTGATCGCAACGAAACGGGGTGGAAGGAACTGTTTGACCGAGATGGCTACACTCTCCCACCTGGTGAACTCCAGAAGGCCATCATTCAAGGTTGGGGCTGGCAGGATCCTATTGGCGCAAGTGGATACGAGAAGGATTTGAGCATGCGAACCCGGCTGACTTCGACTGAGCACGAGCTTACCCGTACTCTTCGACAGGAGACAGCCTCTAAATCTCGGGCTTCCAAGCGCAAGCGAGCGCTCAACACTTATTCGGCCGAGCGATCTAAGCGACGTGCTAGCGCTCAGGAGGCAATGAGTCGCGAAGAGACCAAGTCGCAGCCCGAGGCCAGGCAACACAAGTCGGAAGGACCACTGTCTGCTGCAAATGCTGCCGCTACTGCTGTTCCTGATCCCCAGCTTGGACTGCCTAGTCTACGTGAACTTCATCTGTACAAGTCGTTGTACCGCCGTCACCACATGATCCGTAAGAGTTGGACCAGCGGCGAGGTTAAACCTGGCCATGTCGCGTTTGCAGCTCATCCTCGTCACGTTATTACGTGTCTCCAGTTTGACGAAGACAAGATCATTACAGGTAGCGACGATACTCTCATCCATATTTATGATACCAAGACCGGCAAGCTCCGCAAGAAGCTTGAGGGTCATGAGGGTGGTGTCTGGGCACTGCAGTATGAAGGCAATATGCTGGTGTCTGGTTCCACTGACCGATCTGTTCGCGTCTGGGATATTGAACGCGGTCTTTGCCAGCAGGTGTTTTATGGTCATACTAGTACTGTCCGTTGCTTGCAAATCTTGATGCCTACCGAGACCGGTAGAGATTCCAGTGGACAAGCCATTATGCAACCCGAGAAACCTCTTATCATCACTGGTTCCAGAGACAGTCAGCTCAGAGTCTGGCGACTTCCTGAGGTCGGGTCTCGTCGATACATACAGACTGGCCCCCCCGCTCATGAATCCGACTGCCCTTACTTCATTCGAGTCTTGGCCGGACACACCCATTCAGTTCGCGCCATTTCTGCTCACGGCGATACCCTTGTGAGCGGATCTTATGACAGCACTGTTCGTGTCTGGCGTATTAGCACTGGTGAAGCTCTCCATGTGCTCCACGGCCACACCCAAAAGGTCTACTCTGTTGTTCTCGACCACGAGCGTAACCGTTGTATCTCGGGCTCGATGGATTCGCTGGTCAAGATATGGGATCTCGCAACTGGCGCGTGTCTATACACTCTCGAGGGGCACAGTTTGCTCGTCGGTTTGTTGGACCTTCGCGACGAGCGACTTGTGTCAGCGGCAGCTGATTCGACTCTCCGTATCTGGGACCCAGAAAATGGCAAGTGCCGTAATACTCTCATGGCGCATACTGGGGCTATTACCTGTTTCCAGCACGATGGTCGGAAAGTCATTAGCGGCAGTGAGAAGACGGTCAAAATGTGGGATGTCCGAACTGGAGAATGCGTTCAGGACCTGTTGAGCGACCTCAGTGGTGTTTGGCAAGTTAAATTTGATGAACGACGATGTGTTGCAGCTGTCCAGCGAGACTCACTGACATATGTTGAGGTATGCACCCGCGGAAATTGTAAAGAGTAACAACTACTAACTTGACACAGATTCTTGACTTTGGAGCTGTCCGAGATGGCAAGCCACCTGAGGAGCTGGGCAAGCGTATCCTTCTCAACGAGCCTGAGGTTCGAGCAATGATTGAGGAAGAAGCCTAATATATCGCATTACGGATGAATGGATGATGGGACACACATATCGGCCATATGGTTTTATACGCAACTGGTTGTTCCACACAGGAACAACCAATGAAACAACGGCGTTGAGGTATCGTATATTTACGCATAAACAACACACATAGTTACGAAGTACCTGCATGAACCGGGAGGAAAGGCGTTTGTTGCTATTGGGACTGGTGCATATACCTATTGTTTTTTATTCAGAAGTTGATACATGTCATGGAGGCTCAGGGCAGACAAACAGAGATTCAACCTCGTGTCTCACCATGAGCTGAAAGATATATGAACAAAAGCCATGTTTGGGGGTTTAGCATGGAATTATAGGAGTGAATGAATTTGTTACACTTTATTAGGAGTCTCTTAATGATGACTATGAATGATAGATTCCGGTTGGTGCGGTCATGTTCCACTGATGGTGATACAGCCTACAAAGGATCCTGACTATTTGAGGATAAGGAATGAAGATCGAAGGATTTCCGGGTCGAGTGTGGGAATTGTCTGATCGTAAGCACAAACAAGATAATTCATAATTTTGCAGTTTAATATAGGATAAAAAGTCTGAGCAAAATAAAATGGGCTTGTTGCCAATCTTGGCCATGTATTGACTTGAACCAGGGCTGTCTATCTTGTTTGTTGAGCTGTTGGCGTTGATACCTTAAAACACGCCTAGTCCCGATGATACCGAGCTGAAAGCAAGGGTCTGTCCATTCTAGGCTGGCATGCCTGTGATCCTTGTTTGTGGGCTTACAATAAAAAGCACACATTTTATATGGATCAGATATGGAGACATTGCTCCGCGACGTAGGTTGTTGACCTTGGAGAGATATATAGAAACGTGAAGAAGGCAAAGTCAGAAATGTAGACTTGCCGAGTGTTTGAAAGGTGATCTCCATGCTTTCAGGCTTTGTTGAAGGTGACCTGGGAATGATAATTGTCTCATCTGATCAGGTCATCACAGGGCGTGTTCGGATCTTACTGTAACCCACCTACATGATACGTGGGGAGGATATTTAGGCAATCAAGGCCCCTCATTCATTCATGGTTCGTTGTGTTACTCTGTGTTGATCAAGTGGCACAATGGCTTGGCTTAAGGATTTTGTTGGCAAGGTAGGAGAGGAGTATAAGAAGCAGGTTCAGTTGCAACAGCAGCAACAGCAGCAACAGCAGCAACAGCAGCAACAGCAGCAACAGCAGCAACAGCAGCAACAGCAGCAACAGCAGCAACAGCAGCAACAGCAGCAACAGCAGCAACAGCAGCAACAGCAGCAACAGCAGCAAAGACAAAGAGAGCCCGCATACTACGGGCAAGGAACGATTCAAGGGTTTCAGGGCTCAGCTGCGGGATGGCAACAGCAGTATCAGACTGGGCAGTCTCAGTATCAACAACCTCAGACGCAATATCAACCTGGATCACCACAATATGGACAAACTCAAGCACAACAGTACCAACCTCAACAGCAACAACACTACCCCCTTCCACCATCACCATACCACCACTCAAGCCCTCAGCTCTCCCAAACTCCCGTCCCATCAACAACAACACAATCCTATCCCCAAAGTCAATACCACCATCAAGCACACGCCCAACAGCTCGAAACACAATGGCGCGAAGCAGAGAGACTTGCAGCGCAGTACAAAACAGAATACGAAGCCCAAATGAAGAAAGCCACAGAAGATCTCGCAAATATGCGATTTGAACAAGAAAAGCAGACGCAAGAGCTGGAGAAGCTGCGAGCTGAGGAGGCGAGGCAATATCAGCTTGCGGAGGAGGAGCTCGTGAGAGAACAGCAGAGGTTGTTTGACGAGATACAAAAGCAGAGAGATGCAGTAAAGGAAGAAAGACCGCCATTGCCACCACGGCTTAATACGAATGTGGAGGACGTTGCGCCGCCTTTGCCCAGGAGGCCTGTTTCTACGACTGGGAGCGTTAATTCCGCCCAACGGCCAGTATTGTATGCACCTTCGCCGGTCCAGAGCTCGCATCTTTCACCACAGAGCCATAGCCAGACGCCATCTAGCCCTTTGCAAGGCTATATACCACCTCCGCCACCTGGACCTCCTCCTGCGCAGGTTATGAGTCCACAGTCTGGGGGGTACTTGTCGCCTACTTCGATACCTCCTGGGCAGTCTTCGCAGCAAGTTCCTTATTATCCTCCACCCCCACCAAGTCCTCAGACACCATCTTCGCCTAGGATTCAAGAGCAGACAAGCCAGAGGAACGCAGATTATGTACCAAGTCCAGCAAGTTCTCAACCGCAACAGCCAAGCACTCCGTCCTATCCACCACCGCCTCCAGCTCAAAGTCCACCTCAACAGCAGCCTATTGTTCAACCAAAATCCGTCCCTCCACCAAAACCACCTCGCGTCAGAACCCCTGAACCAGCAGAGCTCCACCCATGTGGTGCAAAAGCAGGTTTCGAATGCTCAGCCGCACTAACATCTTTCCCTCAACACTGGTTCTACCACGCCGCAGTACCAGAATTCGTCCTATGCACTCGCTGCTATGTCGATCGCATCTACGATACCAAGTTCCAGAACTCGTTCCGAAAGATCTTCTACGATGATGGCCACAAGCGCAGATGTCGATTCAACACCAGACGTATCAAAGAATCACTGCTCCCAGATGCTATTGAGTCTGGTAGTCTCGATAAGCTTGTCGAGTTCATGCAAAGAAGGATGGCCATCAAAGACTGCAGAGAGCAAAACATCACAGAGGGAGAGTTGTGGTACAAGGCCGATGACATTCCCAATGGGACAATCTGTGAAGCCTGTTTTGAGGATGGCCTTATAACCTCATCCTTTGCAAAGAATTATCGGCTATTACCTAATGAAGGCGGAGCATACTGCGATCTCAGCGTGTGGTTCCTCAAGCGCAAGTTCATGGATTACGCGAAAGAAAACAAATGGGCCGAGTTCTGTCAAGATTTCAACCAGCGGGCGCAAATACCAGAATGTCCCAAGCTCAGCGCCGTCAATGCTAATGAGCGCATATGGCACAAGCCTATGAATGGACCAAGTGAACTACAAGCGTGTGGAGCGTGTTATCACGATTACTTCTATGCCTCAGAGGACCAAGACAAATGGCAGCAAGTGACTAGCGGGAATTATGAGACCAGGTGTAGTCTCGGGCAGCTGAATCATGTTATCCCAATGCATCAGGCTTTGGATGATAAGGATAGAGGTCTCTTCTGGAATGCAGCGAGGGAGATGGACAAGTATCCATTTTGCAACAAGGACGGTACCAAGGGAAGCGAATGGTATACGCCAATCAATGATCCTCCCGGCTGGGGGGTATGTGCAGCATGTTACGAAGGTATCGTCAAGCCCCTTGGGGGATCTCGATGGTTTATGAAAGACAACAGCACGAAGCCAGATGAACTGTATCTCTGCGGTTTCAACTTTGGTCATCCACGAGCATTCCAAGCCCTGGAAGCATACGTCAACGCACGTAATTGGGGAGAAAGCAAACTCCTTCTCGACTGGGCTGCACAATGGAGTCAGGTTCCACAATGCCCAAGGACGAACTTTAGCAAGAATAGACGATGGTGGGGATGGGGTGTCTTGGCTATATGTGAGGACTGCTACACTTCCTTTGCAAAGGGCACAGCATTGGAACCTCGCTTTGCACTCATTGGAGCAAGAGAGCCGGAAAAGGAACGTATGTGCGACTTGTACTCACCTCGCATGAGAGGTTTATACACCGAAGCATGCAGAACTGGAGATCTAGAAGGTCTCTTGGTCATCGCAGAGCAGCGACACGTTGTTTATACACAGACCATCATGCAATGCGAACAGATCCTCAATCAACAGAAAATAGCAGCCATGCAGGCGCAAATGCTGGGCACGCAGGGTACTTTCTATAAAAATTTAGGATGGAGTCAGGATGCTGTTATGGGACACAACTACACTGTTGGAAACTCATATGCTGGGTATGGGCATGCGAATGAATGGGTTATGCAGGGGTATTCGTACGACAGACAGTCAAGAGAGGCTGCGGCGGAGGTTATGAGTGGAGGGCCTCTGATGAGGATACAGATGCTTGAGGCGAGGTGGAGAGAAGTTGAGTGAGAGATAGAAGTCAGTATACGAATATGGCCACGCTCTCACAGATTGATATCAGACCCGGATCATTAAGTACAGATCAAATTCGAGTTCATAACTTTTCTCCTTAGCTTACATATATCCGTCCAGCTTATATCCCATTTTGAACGCCTAAAATACCAATTCCCATACATCCAGCGACGAAGTTCCCGGCTTCAATCCCATCCACGACGCCGCTTTTCCAAGAATCAAATATTTCCCATCCCAACTAAACGCCGCCGCCGTGACAAACCCGCTCTGAAACTTGATCGTATACAGCACTCTTCCCGAGTACGTATCGCTTACATCAACGCCATCGTCCGTTCTACAGCACAAGAAGCGGCAGTCCGCTGATACAGCAATGGGCCAGCCCTCACGGGTTCTTCGACCGCTGAGGTTGTACGACTCGAGCGCCGCAGTGCTGTGATTCCAGTGAAACACCGTGTCGCCCCATAACGAAACAATGACTTCTCCGTCGGGCGACGTTCCCAGGAACACCGGTTTCTTCCAAGTGTCGGTTTCGAGCTTGGCGATCGATACGCGGGTTCGCACATTCGTTATGCGGATCGTACCGTCGCGGGACTGTGTGACAAGAAGCTTGCTGTCGGGCGTGAACACAGCGTGGGTGACCTCATCCATATGGCATGGAATCACAACGCTCGCCTTGTTGACATTGGCACTGCAGTCCATAAGTCCAACCCGCCCTTTGGTGCTTCCGACCGCAAGCCAATTCCCATCTTGCGAAAACGCGAGCGGCTTGCAGCCAGGCCACTTACAAACCGGAATCTTACGTCCGTTGATGTAGTCGCCGAGATAAACAACCGGCTTCTTAAAGTTAATACCATCATGACTAGCAGCGTTAAGACCTTTGCCGTCTTCCTCACTAAGATATGCCCACTGTCTCCCGTTGCGGGAAAAGATCATGTTCACACCGTGCTGGTTCTGTAGACATGATACTTGGTTCGCGCTTGTGTCGTAGAACCGCGTAGGAGACTCGAGGGTCGAGGTTGCGATTGTTGGTGCGTTGTGGCGAAGCACGTAGGCTGTTTCGACGACTTCATGGTTGGAGAGTTCTTTCTTGGCGAGGTGGCGGAGTGAGATACGGAGAGGTGTCTGAGAGGTTATGCCGATGGCGTTGTAGTCCGGAATAGGCGGCTCATCCGTCTCTGAGTGAGGCGACGAAGCAATTGTTCTGAATTGTTAACAGAAATCTAATACTTGTTATGGTGGACGGACGTACTCTGGGTTGGCGATGCTGCTGTTGCTGTGATCCCGACTGTCTGCGTCTTCAGTTGGTGGAGGTGCAGCAGACGAGCTTTCTGAGATGAAGTCCTGAGTAGCCTCGATGAATTCTCTAATGATAGATCGTTGACTCTCAACGCGAGGATCTTCACTGTCTGATTCTTGGAGGAATCGTGAGCGGAGGGTTGATGCCTCTTGGAGAATCTGAGAGCTGCTGTAACCTGGGAGTTCTCTCTCACCATCATGAGGCTGAGAATTGATGGCTCTGCATCATTGTAAGTAAGTTTTACGGGAGTGGAATGAGAAAACTTACAGTAACACAGAGTCAAGTCCTAAGCTCATTGCGCTTCTCAATCCCTCGAGTAACTTTGCAAAAGGTGACAATCTCTCGGCAGTATGCTCTAACCACGAAGGCGTCCTCTCCTCCTTTGTCCTCCCCGTATCCAACGCATCATCCGCCTCCTCCAATAACTCGCCAGCCTCACTAACAACCCCCTTTATCGCCTCAGCCAGCCTCCCCGGCAGCGGCGCGTTCCCGGATTCAAGAGCCTGTGCGTTATGATGCAACAGTCTCGCGACCATCTGCAGCTCCGCGAGCTCCCGGGACAAGCTAGCAAGGTCCAGCCTCGCCTGTGGATAATAAGTTACGAAGCTTCGCAGACCGTCTACGACATGAGTCGTAGAGGTCTGCAGTGCGGCGCAGAGGGAGGACAGTGAGGACATGGTACCCAAACGGATCTGATGTGATGATGTGAGGTTGCGTTACGAAGTGCCGATGGTGCGGGATAATCTGGTGGAGACACTACGGAAACTCGGGATTGACGCGGGGAACTGAATTGTTCTTTGCTTTTTTTTTAATGATTGATGATTAAGATATTGAATGTCATAGTCACGATTTGGCGGAGAATTGAGACTTTAGGAATTGAACTGGCTGGATGGAGATGGCATGACTGACTGACTGACTATCTGTCTGTGTGATCTGGGCTAAGAAAGATCCGGGGCCGATTAGTTCGATGGGGTGATTGATCGATGAAGCAGGGATTGCGCAACGCGATTAGTATCAATATAGGGTATCTACTACTCTGCTGTTAAGCATATGTTGAACACAGCATCTCCGCTGCTGCGAGTAACACTCTCATTGAGAACTGCAACCTGTTACAGAGTCTTTATGGCTCGGTTCATATCGGAACATGTCTTGAACTTTGAGTGTAACCTTATTAACGTACGAAAGGAATTTGCCAAGATGGGTTGGAGTTGCGGGGTGAAATCTTGGGGGACCCCGACAATCGGACCAGAGTCTGACGCTGACAGTTCAGTCCAGTTCAGTTTAACAAAAAAAGCCACCACAAACAGGATGGACTATTGAAATAGACAGAGTCGCAGTGAACCACGACACGAGACATCAAGTGGAGCAAAGGTCAGCAATTAAATCTAAAATATCACGTCTTGAGGCCCTCAACGCGGTTCTTGTTTTTCGCTCAGGTCTAGGGTGAGCCAAGCCCGCCGATCAGCTCCCATGCCATTCGGAAGAGCAGGATCTGCCACGGGAGGGCTAATGATTGCTTTTCCTTTTTCTCCGTAAGGGACTAGCTTGGGAGACTGCCACATGGCATCGTCTGCTTCAATCCGAGGCGTGTTTCTGCTGCTGTTTCTGTTTCTGGTTTGGGTTTTGTTGTTATCGACCCATGTGTTTCTTTGGGCAGAGACGAGGTATTATTTGAGATTGTGGCAGTGAGTGAGTGATTATTGAGCTGAGGAGAGACAGACCAGACGTTGCTTTGCCACAGCTTATGTGGCCTGGACAAAGTTACGCGTTGATGAGATGAATAGACTCACTCATCTGTAAGCATCTGACTGAAGACTTACGAGTCGAGACCGTGAGGGAGTGTGACAAGGCCAGCTGAAAGAGAGAGAGAGAGAGAGTAACATCAGCCACGGCAGTCGTTGGCCAACTGTGGCTCAGCATTGATTGGGCTTGACCTCAACTTCAAATTCATGCTCTCTTTCATCCCCGTGACCAAAACCAAGAGGGAATACCCTGGCACAGATGGATGGCAGCACAAACAAGATCGACAGTCGCTTCAGCATTGCATCTCGTCTCGTACGGAATGCATCCCCGCAGCTAGCCAGCCATCTTCTTTTCTTCTCTCCTAGGTTCTCCTGCTTCTAGCCTTCCCTAATTGTCGGTATCTACTACGTAGGTGGTAGGCGAGGCACGTCGCCTTGTCAATATTTGATAGGATGCAAGACAAACCACATGTGTGATGCGAATTGGCGCGCGCTGAGCCTTAGCGGGCCTCGACAGAAAAGAGGAAAAATGGAAAGGGAAAAAAACAGGGATGTGCCCTGTTGGGATTCTATGCACAGGCGCCTGACGAAGGAGGTGGGCTTTTGGACCAATCGGCAGAGACTCCAGGTGATGGAGGTGAGACGATATGGGCGTCAACTTGCGAGAGACTGGTATGAGAGAAGGGGACTGCAATTTTGGGTATCGTGTTGGAGATTCAGGTCAGGTCTGCCGAAGACGCGAGAGGGAGATGTGATAATATCGTGAGTGAGTGAGACTGCGAGATACAACATCGTCATACCGTAGTGTCAAAGACGGTCAATATCTTGATCATCTCCCATCTCCATCTGCAATGCGATGCGGGATCCGACTGTAACACGACTTCATCATCGTGCAGATTGTCACATTCTGGGTCTATTCGCATACAGCTACTGTGCCTGAGAATCATTATCAGCCAGTCGCTCCGTCTAGTTATCCCATCATTTAACAGCCCAACCCATCCATCCCTCCCTCCCTCCATCCATGGTCTGCCGGCCGCCTTGGGACACACTCGAACCGCTGTATGGATAGACCTGAATTGGATGCACGCACCTTCTGCATGTCCATCTGCCCACGGGGGATTTTTTTGATTTGATACAGAGTATACTTCTGTATAATCGTCAATCACCTTACAGACACTTATCAACCCCCTTTCCCATCCTATCCTCTCTTTCGTTCCTCTCTCTCCATCTCCTCTGTCCTACCTTCAAATCTGGGAGGATTACCCTGCCCTTTGCTCCCGGTTTTTCCTCACCGACAAATCCACCGCCTCCAACGAGCTTAGCTTTCCACTTTCACCTATTTTCCCCTCCAGCTCCAGCTGCCTCCTTCCTAGACCCTTTTTTTTTTCTGGGCTTCCGTCAAGCGAGTGGACCAAACTCTTTGTTCCCCGGCGCCACCGCCTGCCTACCAGAAAACGTCGGGTCCCCGATCTTTTTGAGCCACAGCGAGCTAATTCCCTGCAATTGACCCCAGGAGGCCGCTATACCGTGAGCTCTGGGCTACCTCTTTCAGTGGTTATACCGGTACAAAGCAAGGATCCTGACCGACCTCTTTTTTTCTCTCCTGTGTCTCTGTCTTCCCCGCCCACTTTTTGATCTCTCTATCCTCTCAAGTTCCCCCACTGCGGATCACCCTCAGCTCATCCATTCCCACCGCGGGACCGGAAAAGCGTGAATCATTTATTCCATCGCGCTTCCTATTTCTTGTAAAGGGGATCCTAGTCCTTGATCGGATCGTATCCTTCAAGAACGGGCTGGGCATCTTCGTGCTTGCCCTTGTCCTTGTATCTACCTCGTCAGCTTCGTTGCGGTCTGTCTGTCGCATTGGCAAACATATACAACGCATCAGTTCCTTATATTGCCCTGTCTTGTCTGTCTGATTACGAACCAGAGATAGACATTCCGACAGACAAATAGAGCGAGCTGGCCTCCTCCCTTCGACACATACATATCCCACGCAACTTCAGCTCTTGCTCTTATCTCGTCGTAGCTTGCGACTTAGAGCAGGACGAATTCTACATCGTTGCCCAACATGGCGCTCGAACAGACAATCACCATTGTTAACAACTCCGGCAAGATTATCAAAACCGTTCGTTGCCCCTGTGCGCATGCGCTTTCCAACCTTGGCTAACAATTCACAGGGCAAGCAGCTCTTTTCCATCTTTAAGGAAGCTCAGGGCACCTACAAAGATAAGAAGGCCGAGATCAAAGCCCAGCAGGGTGTGCAGCGCTCCCAGTCATTCGACGTCAATGCTCAACCCCAAGTCTTTCCTCAACAACACTTTCACCTTGACGATGACCGTTCCCGATATTATCCTCCTCGCGCCGGTGATCAGCGCAGCGAAGCTGGCTCACAACGCAGCCGTCGATCACGAAGCGTCCACTCGCGACACCCCCGAGAGGACTTTGCCAACCGCCGCGCGCTGACCCTTGACAACCTTGAGAGACACACCGAAATTTCTGCTACAGCTCCCAGCAAAGCTCCCACCCAAGTTTACAAGGAGATCCCCATGGAGCTCGCCATGCCCCAGCGCACAATGGCTCCCTCTGCCTACGGCGCTGGCCCTATGGTCCCCCGAAACCGATCGACTGGAGAACTAGTACCAATGAGGCCTCGCAAGGAAATCGACATGGACCTCGCTTATGGAAGCGTTCCTCCCGATCTGAAAGACCGTACCGATCTGGACCCGCAATATTACGATGAGAAGCAGGCCATGAGCCTTGTTCAACGTGTCGAGGGTCTTTTAACCGAAGCCAAATGTATCCACCACTCGGCTACACACACTATGGCCGAGCTCCAGAAGAACCCCGACCACGCGGCGGCCGTTGCGCTCTCGCTTGCTGAGTTGTCAAAGATGGTCAAGAAGACATCGCCCGCTTTTCTGGGTCTTCTCAAGAGTGGATCGCCAGCTGTCTTTTCTCTCTTATCGTCCCCGCAATTCTTGATTGGCACGAGTCTCGCTGCTGGTGTCACCGTTATCTGCTTTGGAGGATGGAAGATCTTCCAGCGAATGAAGGAGGAGAAGGCAGCACGGGAGGCCCTGGCATATGAGGGTGTTCCTATGGACCGACCTGCGCCTCTGCGAACTCAGAGCGAATACGGTGTAGAGTATGGCCCAGGCGTTGATGAAGCACTCATCCTTGATGACGACTTGAGTTCAATTGAGACCTGGAGAAGAGGCATTGTGCCATATGGAGAGGATGAGAGTGTCGATATGGAGCTCATCACACCTTTGGCCGACAGGGAGACAAGAAGTCGTTATGGAGGAGATGATTTCGACACCAAGTCCCGCCGAAGCACAAGAACAAGCAAGACACACACGAGTTCACGAAGCCACAAGACTCATAGAACAGACGACAGCCGCCGTAGCCATCGCAGTCACAGAAGTCACCGTGATGATGACGACAGGAGTACCAGACGTGAGGACTACGCAGAGAGCATTGCCGACAGTGAGCGCAGCCACCGCTCATCAAGGAGTAAGCGTTCCGAGAGGATCGAGACGAGGTCCATCGACAGCCGAAGCAGCCGACGAGACGACGAGTCACAAGTCACTGTACGACCCAAGGTCAACCGCAACAACAGCAACATGCTCAAGGCCCTCTTCAAGAACAAGGAGAAGAAGGAGCGCTCACTCGTCATGGCATAACGGCCTCGTGGGATTTAATACCCTGTTTTACATTTTCATTTTCTGCATATTTCTCAGGCGCATTTTAAAGACCGGCGGATGCCAACATCTACGGTAGACGAGACAAAGATTTACATTACATTACGGATTTTTCTCTTTCAAATACAGATCATGGATGGGCGAAGAAGAGGCCCCTCCCACAGCGGTTTATTCCTTCTCGTTTCTTTTTATTTCAGTTTCTTTTTTTTATGAATACTATGAAAGATGCTCTTGCACACGCTTGAGTGAGGTGGAAATTTGGATTATTGCATGACGCACGGAAGACAGATGACGGAGCTATTTGCATTGGATTGGGATTTGGGTAGTTGAACATTTGTTTTTGGTAGCCCTCCGGGGTATGTACATCAATACACTAGAAGCTCATGCTTCTCTTTTGGATTGCCATTTTGTGTGTCTTTGCCTTGAGACTGTGAGTTTGTCGTGGGTTTTGATGGCAATATGCGGGGTCGGGTTGTGAGTCAGATGTGAAGTGTCACCGTATCGAGGATGATGGGTGCTAAGGCTTTGCTAGCATGGCTGCCTGCATGGGGCTTGCCTCGATTGACATGAGGATTGCTGGGCTGCTTTGTGTCAATTGCTCTGATTTGGTCTAGATATCCTGAATTTGGTGGTATTAAGCGAATACTGCAGCTTGTCTCATTTTGCCAATTGCCTTCTGAGGCCCACTGCGTAGTTTTCAGTTTGACAATAGGTTTGACCCAAATCATCTTGCTAGATCGACTTGTTTTCGGAATGGCCAAGATTGCGGTGAGTGTGTTTGTCCTTGCCGCTCCGCTGCTTGATGCAGTGTTGCTTCGTTGCAAATGCAGCTTGCCCATGCTTGCGACTAGAGGAGTCGAATTGTTATCTGGGCATACGTCATGCCAAACATACCTTTTTCACAGTTCAATTGACGGATATGGTGTTATATTGTGAGGATTGTGATTTGTGCTGTGTCTATTGGAGTTGTCTCTTTGCTGCATCCTAAACTACATCATGAGGTATGTACCCGTAGGGATTGTGGTCTTACACATCATCACATTTGTGTAAAAGCATGTTTTCGTCGAGAAAGATCTTTTGAGATGACGCGTCGCTCAAGAGACAGTACTTTGCAGAGAGAATGGGTGAGTTTGCAGGTCTCCTGGATAAGTATAAATACCCCCTCCTCCCCCGACACTTTTCCTCTCCTTCAGCAACGACAGCCACTTCATTATATATATGAAACGGCACTTCGTCAACGAGCCTTGTCATGTCGCCACCGAAATACCAGATAAATATCATCTGGGAATCTGTTTACCACGCCCGCAAGATAAGTTTATATTCTGCTCAAGCCACGATTCATGGCTAACAGCCTTCACATCCATTGGTACCGCCCCTCCTGAACATATTCAGCGCACGGAAGCCAGTCAGCTCCAAGGAACTGACAACACCCAGTTCAAAGAAATCATGATGGACTGGTACGCGCAGAGTAATCGCGGCTGAGACTTTTTCCTAGAGATTTGCCTGGTGAAGGTTGTAGATGTTATCTATAACGCTTTGGTGAGCGCAAACGGACCAACGTGGGGTTGGAACACAGGGCAAACATACTCGAGATGATCAAACAGCATAAAGATTATGCGTCGGTAATATATATTAGACACTCTATGACCAAGTGTTCATGCCTGGCCATGTGAGCTGTCCTATCCTTTGCCTTCACGAGTCTACTAACATTGGGCTGTTGAAGGTCCTTGAGCAGTTTTTTATTCGGAGTTTGCCAAGGGCACCGATGAGAGAGAACTGAGCAGCTGGAAGATCACAGCTCTGAAGAAGTTCAGAAAGTTCCCTGGCGACCCGTCAACTACTACTCAGCATGAGGCAAGGGTCGCCCTCAGGGTTGCGGCAGGGCACAGGGAAGCAACTATTCAAGCCCTGTCCCCTTCTCATCAAATATCTATGATATAAAGCTTGAGGAAATATCCGTTGAACAAGCAAAAAAACTCCTCAAAATTGCTTTCCAATGATCCCACCTGCCACTGGTATATAACTTCCCCGAAGGCAATGAGAGGCTGAGGTCGTCAGATTGCTGGGAAAGCATCTCAACATGAGTCGCCACGCTGAAAAGAAATGTAGAACACAGAAATCATCGACCTCGGAACTGCCAAGTCAGCTCAAGCAGGCATCTCTTCTATATATTGCCTGCTTCCCCAGTCTATAAATCTCAGCTCATTGGAATCACAGCCAGCCACTATAGCCACAACAACTTACAAACATATCCTACCACGCACAAGCAGAAAAAACAAGCTTGTGTAGTCCTGTCTGTCCTGTCCAGGCATGGATCCGCAAACCCCATGAGATCGGACCGGGTTTCGCGGCTCGGTACCTGATCCGAACATGAAAACCGTGTCTAAGAAGATTCACTCTATCAAAGCCTAGGTACAATTTGCTTGTACTGGCGATACGGAGGCCCAAGAAGAAACCAGCCGTGATCAAGAACTACAAGGATAGGATCATGGCACAAATTTCGAGTAGGATCGTGATTTCTACGATATTGGTCTCGAGGAAGGAGGCGAAGTATATAATACGGAATCCCTGAAAATGGCAACAACCCCGGCATTACCAAGTCTTTTGGACGCAATTAACCACTCGTCCTGGCCGAACAAAACACCACCACTCGACTTCCCGAGACCAGACTGCTCAACTGAATCTTGGAACATGGGTACTTTGACCAGCTCTCGAGGAGTCGACGACTCAGCTGTGCAAAGGAAGTATCCACCACACCTATTATTCTGTCTTAAAGACTGAGTACTCTGTTCCAATGCAGAGATAGTCCACCAAATGTGATCCCTGAAGTGTAATTCCCATCCCTCAAAATGGACCGAATATCAGCTAAGATCGGAGAATTTTTCACCAAGAGACATGGCGACAATTGAATCCCTCCATCCTGAATGAAGGCAACTTGGGAATTCGGCTTTTATGCGGACCTTAACGGTATTTAGAGCAGTCAAGCAGAAAGATGGTATCGATTTCTCGACAGAATGAGACTACGACCACCACACGTTTCCGTAAACGTGTCCAGCCTGACTCCATACCGCTACTCTTCGATGGTCGCGGCTCTGGTGTCTCAGCTGTATCAGGGTCCCTCTCATGCTGTTGGCCCTTTCCCACATTCAGACACCGGCAACACATCAAGACGACGAAAAGGAGACACACAATCACTATATATAAGATGGGTTGTCATCAAGTACTGGAGATGAAACTTTGACTGCTATACGACAAGGCTGGAGATCTGTCCAATTTACAAGGCCATCACGATAAGTCGTCGCGACAACAGCCCCTCAACGACATTTCACTATGCACTAGCTGTCAATACGGGCAAGTTCACGAGAATATTTGGGCTGATCTAGTATCCCGCTTTGACAAGGGGATAGGGTTCCCAGGAACTGAGGTCTGACGATGGCTCATTCAGGAATGGATGTTGGACATGAGGATGGATTCAAGGTTGCAACCAACTACGAAGACAATCAGAATCCAGCAAGATGAGCATCAGGTTTACCGTCATTTCCACCCCGCACCTACCCATTGGACCTACTTGGTGACGAAATTTCGTGCCGTTATATACAGAACGACAGAAGAGGTCAAGTCGATATACGACTTACTAATGAGAGATCCGGAGTCAAGCCCTTTGGCCCGACCCTTTTCCTCAGCAAGGACGGACCCAGCCGAGAGAGTGGTCGCGCTGGCTACGAGCTGAATCCTGCCGAAGTACCAGGCCGAGAAAACCTTGTCGAAGCCCTCGACGACTTTGAAGTCGAGGATGATCGATGCTCGGATCATCTCGGCGACAACATCCAGACTACAACGAAACCATGAGTGTTATATATACATGCCTGGCTCAGCTTGATAATCTCCCGCCGCTCATCACTCAAGGCGGAAGGATTGCTCAATGCTGCAACAACTGCACCAAGGATATCATCTTTGAAACTTTCAACCAGATTGGACAAGAGGACCCAGCTCTCCCGGATTTCATGAAGCCAGGCAACAAGACTATATGATTATCAACACAGCATTGCCATCAATGCAAGGACCAGCTTCTTGTTGAGTCACCAAGAGACTCATCAATGCTGATAGGTGACATCGACCGTTTCATCATTAGGGAAGACTGCCCCGCCCCTACGACCACCCAAGAGTAGTGAGCTTTAGCAATGGAGGCGATATGGTCAACACAAATGTGCACCCTTAACACTATTGGACAAGTCTCGCTTGGTTCGTCTATATTGTATAAGCTATTAGTCAGAGATATGACAAAAAAGGCGAACGGCCAACGACGCAGGCCTAGGTGTATGCTCACAGTGTGGCACCTGGCCCCTGACCCAAAAGGACGGGTCGCAGATACGCAAATGCCGACCTTTTCGGCAGGTCTGGCGACAGCCAACTCTCAAGGAGTACTGGAACAAGTCCTCCATAATCCTTCCTTGGTCCATCACACAAATCACATTCTTTCACCAAAGACTCTCATTCTTCATTACAAAAGAGGATCTCTAGCCAATACACCACGAAGCCTTGAAGTAGAGAGAGATCAATTCGAGACGTTGAGCCAAATGGGTTTCCGCAAGGTCGTACTGGATCAAGGTCAAGGAGGCCAAGGAGCGCCATCCTCCTCAGGTCGAGCAGATCGCGCGAACCTGGAAAATGATCCGCCATATTGCATCGGGCAGAGATACGTCAAACTTCAACTTTGCTAACAGACCTTGTCCAAAAGGCAAGTAGAGTTAGCTAGGTGTCTAGTTAGATTTGAGTGAGCACAACCAGGCGACGAGTGGCTACACTATCGCACTTCCGTCGCAAACTCGCCTTTGTCACCTGGGATGCCGAAGCCGACGTACGTGCTCTAATAGAGCTATCACTAATCGGTATTTCACTCAACTTCCAGATATTTTAGCGTATTAAGGATTCCCTTGATGCACACGAATTAGCCGAAGAACTCAGCGACAGGGTTACAACTAGCCACAACCAAATCAGAGATATTCACTCGGTGAACTGCAAAGCCCATTCCTTTCACATCCCAGCAGGTCGACGTACAGCTGCTAAATCGCTCATGGGCTGCATTTCATCTTACCTTCCCAAACCCACGCGAAAGCGGTATCAATCAATATGAACTTGTACGCCCGCTCTTGCTTTTCTATATATGCTATCAAGCTGACCATCTTCTGCTATAGAACAGATAATAGCAATTTCAAAAATGGCGGGGAGCTTCTGCAAGCCCTTATGAGTCTGTATGACCCTAATGGAGTACCGTCATCTGCATGTGGACTACTTTGTAGACCTTAGTTCATACGATAATACAAATTGGCCCTACTCGAAAGCCCAGTAGGTTTCTATTCCTTTTTATCAGTCAACAGAGCTAAGAAAATAAGATGTTATTATCAAGAAGCACTATATAGCCAAGAAGGCAGTCGAAGGCCCAGCCAGAAGCAGCTCGGCCCATGAAGAACTCAGTCATTATAACCAGTATACTGATACTATTTCTAGCTGATCTCCCAGGAGACAGCTGAGAAAGGATGACTTCAAGCAGATGAAGCTTCATCTATCTTGAGGAATGTCGATAGGGCTGAGGATCCAAATGCCAGTATCAAGACTGTTCCGTTTTCCGCTGTCGATATCGTCCCATGTTGCCGACCTGTTCTCCTCGGTGTTTAGAAGGCCCTATATAATGCAGCAGCCAAGAAGTTCGGCGCCGATAATACACGGGTGTAGTTTAGGACAAGAGGGACCTTGAGGGAGAGTTGACTTGCCTCTTTCGCACCATATGGGGAGATATTTAGCAGGTTGGCTTTAATGGGTGACGGATAATCCTACTGTTCACGGGAATGAATGAGCCTATGCTCTTCAAAAATTCTCCAGGATACTCTCAGACAAAAAGCATGCGGTGTTTACCTTTGTTGCAGCTATCAGAACTGGAGAGGATGTGTTGGAGCGCTAAGACTATATCAGCGCAATTTGCCAAACGCCTACGCCACTCACTGCCTATAAGGACGACATACAAGGAGAACCCAGCAATCACGCCGCTCTTGTGTTCCCGTATGGGCACATTTTTGTCTGCCAGTGCCTTAGAGACTGGTGGAACACTGTTATCATCCACCGCGAAAGGGAATTATGCTGCCCCAAATGTCCAGATGCCATGGTCCCATTGTCAACAGCCGTCAGCTACCATTACAGACGAGTACCACGAATATATCGCAGCCTTGTGTTGAGAAAATGGAAGATACCAGAAAGAGCGACGATATTTGATCGTTCATCAACAAGTCCTTGCTCCTTGCATGGTCTTTTCCCGCAATCCTCTTCCATCCAAGAGACGAAATCCACGACCTAGGAACTGAATGTCGGCGCAGCACCCACGCAATGACGAACACATAAGACCCTACGAATCGCCATGCAATACCAACACCCAGACTAACGTAGCACTGCAGCATCGAGCTTTCCACATGGCCCCTGCTGACATGGGCCCAAACATGGCACAAACGATCCAGCTGAGACTTCATCAATCTACGACGGTATACCGCAGAAAATCTCTTATGGAACACGTGAAACGAACTGCCTCTGATCTCTAGCGTCTTTGCTAAGCTAAAGTTGGCACACCCACCAAACTGGAGCCGCGAGGAAACGTAGATGGCAACCGGTTTGATCTCACGCCCATGCAGTTACCTCTGATACATTTCAGCACCACCGTTCGAGGCTGAAGACCGTCTGAGAGCAACGGAAACTCTCTCTAGTGCAAGTCGCTGCCAGAACCACCGAGCGGCAAATATATCAATCTGTGAGATAATCGGAGGAGATCTTACTCATGGGACCGAGAAGTCTGAGAAAGATCTATATGAACATAGCCAAAGAAAAAAAGGTCGCTGTGATATAGACGGCTAACAGGGAAATCTGGAGAGAGAATGAGCACCAGAGACACAAGGAGCCGAAAACCCCTTGACAGGAGTCAATATCGGGGATCTGACACAAAAGGTCATGAGCCATACCCAAACCTCCTATCTAAGCGATGCTCCCACGGCCATATGGCAAGATATATGGCCTCTTGTCGATCGCGTAGACAAACTTAACACACGTCATACCAGGAAGACTTGTGAGCTAGAGCGGGTCGNNCCTGCCCTGCCTAACAAGCTTGTTTGCCCTTATCTTGGTGTTTGTCCTGATGATTGACAATCACGTGGCCTGTTTGCGGGCCCAATCTCACAAGACTTTTGGCCTACCCTGAAGGTTCTCTTTGAAAGGGGCGATATCAGCTTTGAAGGACTAGAGCTAGAGTGCTTGATTGACTAAGAGCCTCTGGAACTCTCAAAGGTAGAAGGAAACAACCACCTTAACACGCCTAGACCCTGGCTCAGCTGAGGTCATGCGAAAGAGGCGATCATCTACCCACAGAACAACAATATTGGGTTAGAGACTTTCTTAGATCAGATAACGAGAGGGGAACTTCGGCCACAGAAATGCGCCTCAACGATGTTCAACGTTTCGGAAACTTCTCGAAAGATGTTGCGGCCAACGAGAGACAATATGTCGGATTTATCAACGACAAGTATCAACTTACACCCCCTCTCCTTATGTCTCCTCCCGTCAACGAACCCGGGTCTTCGAGGCAAGGTGAATGTGCGGAAGAATTGGTGTCACATCATTTGATCTCGGTTGTGGTAACCCGCACGTCATACAGAGCAATCCGATTAAGAAGAAAGGCATATCATCTTTGATTCTGAAATTGCACGTATCGAGATACGTTCCATCGCTACAAGCGACCACATGGGATAATGCCGTTATGCTCACTCTAGGGGCATTGGACTTGCTAGCATATTCCGCTTCTGTCCTTAATATGCCTCTCGGCAAACAAGCACTCAAGAGTCTGATTCTGTGTCCCAGAAAACAAGAAATAAATGCGGTGTCCCGTACAGTCCAAATTGAGATCTGAAACTCAGGATGATCAGATGTTCTCATCCTGTAAGACAGCGCAACGACTGTGGGAGCGACCCGAAAAGCTCTTTATATAAGCTAAGAAAGTAGTGCTCAGCTTGATCACTACGTCAAAAACCACTGGGTGCCAATGTATGATCCAGGAGGAAAGAAAACACTGAACTAGAAGAGGCCTACACTCGCCCCAGCTACTCGGCCCTCTGCAACTGAACCAACCAACTCGGGCTGTGCCACATGTTAGCTTTTCCACACAAGTCTACTACATATAACGATACTTTAAGTTCGTCTTGACGAAGAATGCAGGAAAATCCCCAAACAAGGCCTTCTATACAGTGATTGGCTTCTTAGTTGTATACTGACGAGACTCGTTCCAAAGAGCACCATCGCAGCACTTTGCTCTTGCAGCTATATCGCGATTGCAAACGCCCGAAAAGCTGAGCGAGACCAAATTATCGAGCAGATGTACAAGTTATTCTGGGGTAAGATATGGCCATGTTAGACTCTAAGCTGTTGATGTGCTCTGGCTCTGAATTGGCAAGAACTGACACCATGGCCGTTGCCACGAGATATCATCACATATATCCCTTCAATGCCAAGGACGATTACTTAGTCTCCTTCGACGTCAAGTTGAAGGACAGTAGCCAGGTGGCCGTTTCCGAGTGCGAACTCCAAGCGACGCGCACCAACCTGGCTTCCCCCACGGCAGCCAGTGACGATGGAGGATACACTCGGTTCTATAACACCTTTGGAAGCCTTATAAACAAGAAAATGTTGCGAATGTGCTTAAGATCTTGAAAGTCAGACCCAATCACGAATCACGTCGACGGAAAATGGGTTCTTTACTCTGAGAAATATAACGAAAACCAACCCGGCACCTGTTTGCGAAATTATCTTATAGTTTGATAGTAGAAGCAGTACTGAGGGCTATCAGCAACATCGCGCGATGCTAATTTAGCCTGGGGCGAGAAGAAGAAAGACCTAGACGCGTTTTCTGGCGGCCTAACGGTCCGGTGTGCTCATGTTGTTTGAACTACCCTATTTGAATCTATGTAAAGGCTCTTCATTGATCCTGAGAACGGCACCATCACAGGGCAGCGGTATCTAGATACCGGAAGTCATTCTTGCGAAAGACGCCCGACACGGGTACAGTCTTCGGGGGCAACTCGTCAATAGCCCAGCCAGACCTCTCTAGGGAGGGAGCTCATATCTCTAGCTGCTAATGTTAAAGCTAATAAAGGGCTGTTGACTTCAGTCCTCGAGGGAAACCGCTGGGTGATGCCAAAAGTGTTGGGTTCAGACCAAGTCGAGATCCTCCTTTACAACCCTCCCAAGAGAGGTCCACAATGAGATTGGACTACATTTGAAGTCGCTAGAGATACATGGAATGATACTATCACTAAAATACATTCTGAAGGCATGCCAGAATCCATTTCAATACTTTATCAGACTCAAAAGATGAAAATGGACTTCTTCCACACACCGTCGGTGTTGTAAAAATACATGCAGTGTGAAACCTATGGCTGGCACAGGCGAATCCGCAATGGGTACTACAAGCCCCCGTATACACATAGGAACCAAGCTACTGTTGGGTTGAGTCTGAGATGAGCAAAGGAGAGCCTCTCAGTCGAAGTCCCAGTCAGACTGGCTAGATGATATGACTGAACAAGACTTTGAGCGTCCGAAGCACTCGGTGTATATACAAACCTCAACAAAGGTGTCATGAAGGCTTCCCTATTTGCTCGGAATCCCAGTTCACCATGAAGAACTGTCCACACTCTTCACTCTATAAGAGTGCCGCCCGGCTGCCGAAGCCGCAGGTTCGAACAGGTCAATCTCTGGCTAGCCACTAACAGAGTTCTCCTTAAATGGTTGAAGAGATAGAAAGTATATGGCAAATCATTAGGCTAGCAACGACCTGTGGACGTTTCCAGGGCCATTGGTCCTTACGGAGGATGATCTGGCTCTTGATCCGGACTAAGAAGGTCAGACTGTCAAGAACTGGCAGCATACAGACTTCACAAGAAAACAGCACTATCCAGCCGACTTCTATATAAAGGCTTACCATGAGACGACGGGATCAGTCGAAAGGCTGTAAGGCAATGTTCCGCACTGGCGGTCCATGAGACACGCCGACCCCAGGCAGGGTGCTGAGAACCAAGTTGTTTCCACAATGGTGGCTTTGTTCTTGCCCCTAGCCTGGGCGGTATCGCGATATACAAACCAGACAAAGACGACCAGGCTGTAGGAGCTCTTTTAAAATTTCCAAGACTAGAGCGGACTTTTACTGTATTAGCCAATATGACGCTGCCCGACGAATGGCGCAATGTCCACGAAGACCCGAAAAAGCTTGCCTCCAACAACAGCCAGCTCAGTCTCATTATGATTTCCCCCGACTAAGACCAAATCTTTCCATTCGTTCTAGGCTGCCTTGGCACATGGGGCTTGCTCTCAGTCACCACAGGTACTCTGGAGAAGGCCTCCCAAACTACCTAGACACCCAAACTACATGTCCATCCAGTATGGTACCACGCATTCATCGATGGCCATAAACTCCAATGCAGCGCTGAGATACTGACTCACGCGGCTTTTGATGGGTCCAATATATATACATGCGGTCACTCGATACATATATATTTTAACATCGTCAAAGCTACCTGAAGATACAATCATTCATCCATGATCCCTGCCATGACAGAATCTTGGTTCTACCATATTAGAGAAACCAGCGCTTTGTATCTTTGCAGACCAGAAATAGCGCTCCTTAGCCGTTGATGCCTTCCCAGCCCACTCCCGCGATCATGGAGCCGCCGCCATTCCAAAGGCTACCTCTTCACATCAAAGCCCTGAAGACCTACCATTGCCTCGTGAGGTTTGATATAGTTCTGTTCCTCCTGCATAAAGAGAGTACGACGGGACACAAGCAATAATCTCAGGGCCGTCTATAGGTACCAGACATCTCGCCAATAAAGCTGATCTGGACACCCATATCGACAGCCAAGCCGAGTCAGTGCATATGCTAGAGTATGCGCAGCATTTTCCGGGTGGCCCTAACGGAGTTTACATCTTCATCATCATGAATGACCCATACAATCCTTCACCGGTAGATGATTAGGAATTCATCAGATTGGAACTACCTTTCTTCTCGAGTATTGCGCGTCGTGGTGAACCGCTCAGAGTGGCATCTACAGGCCAACTACAACATAGACTTATACAGAAACAATTTTCTCTGCGAACGCGATTCGGCTCCGTTGGCAACAGTGCCAAGTTTAAAAGTGGCACTCCAAAAGCGCTCATTAGCGTTCTCTTTCAGCCTGTTGTTGAACAATTGCGGCATGACATACGTCTATCTACTCCCTGCTTCCCAGTATATCGGCGATGTTTGCAGAAATGTGTAATCTTCCGGCTTTCCCAAACACAAAGCTCTCTGACAGCGAGTTGATCCAGCCACTGACGGCCCATAAAATTGAAGACAAGTGCTCCAAGAGCGTAATCTTATTACCTAGATGATAAGATGCTTCTGTTGAGCCATTTCCTACCTGGCAAAATATCCTTACTAAAATTCCGGGCCATCTCCTCGCCAAGCACGAGGTCTTCAACTGCACGGGCATTTCGAGGTTTGCCACAGTGTTTCAATACGAAAATGGAGATATCCATGCGTAAGAGGTCAAGTACAGGAGCATAGACTCCGGACTAAACATGATTCTGATGGCAGCAGAAGCTGTGCTAATGAGCAATATGATCAAAACTCCCATCTCTCCCTAGGCCCCATTTTTTGGTCATATCCTCTACGGGATCTGGCGATATGACAGATGGGAGGGAATTAATTGAGAACCCGTGTTCCTATTATATATAGTCGTCAAATTTTCATGACGAGCTTACAACCCCAAAAGCCTTCATCGCCAGCTTCAACTACACCTAATAACTGACGACAGCATCGAATCCTTCAGCTTTCCTTTACCGCGAGAAATACCTTCAACATTCTCAGCCATGACAGTTTCCCTGAACGGCACCAAGAGACATACATGGAAAGGCTTCATTCTATTGAATGCATCGCAAGCCAGCCGATCGTGACAAGCTAGACGAATACCCCAAAGAGCATGAAAGACAGTCTGTTATTTACTATACCTGCAGCGATGAAAGTTGCAAAAAGATGTTCACAATTAAAGACGAGGCACAAATGCACTATCAGAAACGCCATGCCGAGCTCAACTACAGCTCAGTATGCCCGATATGCAAGAAAACCTTTGCAAATATCAGTCTTAAGAAGATTACATGAGCTCTAACATCCACAAGTTCAGCCCAATACAGGGAGAATTTGAAGAACTTTACCGCTCAAAGAAGAGCACCCAAAATCCTCAACGGGCAGACGGAAGACCGTCGTTCGGCTTATCTTACGTACATGTGAAGCTCTTTTCATTAGTTAGACATGGCCGCAGTTTAGTTTCTGAGCTCAGCGACTAGTTCAACCCAAATAGCCGTGCTTCACACAGCTACTACACCATCACAGAGCACCATTTCGGTGCTGGGTGTGACGATCGAACGTATTGATGATGAGAGAGGATGCTAGTTGTCGATAATTATTGGTGGTATGTGGAATCAAGAGTATAGAGGCGCCACTGATTGGTAGGGGTTCAGAATAGGTCAGAGATAGACAGCTATGGTGGATGATGTGAGCAATCCCGAATGCGCAAGTGATTGATGGTTTGGGCTTCTGGTCTCCACGAGATGTATTGAGCCAACACATCAAGAAAGACCAGTTAACTCAGAGTTCAGGCAGAAGTGCACGAATGATGTAAAAAGGTATCAAATACTTTGGGAGATAAAATAGAACGAAATGAAATGGAAAGAAATAGTACTATATAGAAAATACAAAAATACATGGAAAACACCAAAGCTACCAGCCAAGACGTGAATGTGACCATAGCAAGGATGCTCACACCCGATACAACGGCTCAGTGCATGCACCCCTACCTT
This sequence comes from Fusarium beomiforme, assembly GCA_002980475.2. NCBI lineage: Eukaryota > Fungi > Ascomycota > Sordariomycetes > Hypocreales > Nectriaceae > Fusarium > Fusarium beomiforme. The sequence continues at coordinate 29,703 of PVQB02000235.1, forward strand.
AGTTATTGCTCTAGGCTACGGTACATGTCCCGTCCGTCCCGCCCCCGATATCGCCAAAAGCCGGACGGACGGACCCATGTCAAGCCGCCCGCAGCTCGGGGTTGAAGGACAGACACCTCAGGATCAGGATCAGGATCAGGGGGGTGAGGCAGCACGGCCTAAAATATCGGTGAGTGCGCCAATGTCTCTTTGTTGCTTTGTATCTGTCTCTGAGACGCGCACACGTATACTGTACCGTATGGTAGCACAGGTCAGCTGGTTTAAGGTTGGGGAACAGAAGCTTGTCTTATCTTACTCCTTTTTTCTTCCCATGAATACTTTTTCTCTGTGAATGACATTTTTCTGTTCAATTGATCCTTTTCTCTCCTTCTTGACATGACCGCCGTTATCATGTTTGATTCTTGGGTGAATGGTGGTGGTTGCACGGGATGTGCAAAGATATTGGAGTATGAGAAAAGACAGGCTGTGGAGTTGTTGATCAACTCGGATGATGGTGAGTATTTGCTTTCATATTCTTGACGCGTCCATGTCCTTTCGAGCTCAATTATCTTCCTTCATTGCCATATAAATCTTCCTTATACCCCAGTTGAGTGCTCTCAACTATCGAAGCAGAATTTGATCTTTGCTTTCGCATTGTCAAATAGTCCTATCACACGCCCTGAACAAGTCTTCTGATCACTTACAACCAACAAGAATTCCTCTAAAGGCTAGTGCCGATTTACGAGGCATTGGATCGTGTGGCTAGTGGCCCGACAAGGCTATCAGTGTGGCGCCTTGTTCCTTCTACAGCCAATAAACGCTCCAAAATAACAAAAGGACTCTGGCGCAGTCGCCCATCATGGCCAGCAATTCAGAGACAATCTCAACGTTTTAGAGCGTTCAATTGCGAATGCTCAACCAAAAATGACACAATCGGGTTCAGTGGCCTTGTCTGTGCTTTTTAGAGTCTTGATTTAATTTCGCGGAGTTTTAGGAAGGAGAATAGGCCAAAGACCCTGGATTTGGCGATTGCGCAATCGCGTCATACCTAGCCAGATTTCTGAGCGGTCTCGGCGCTGGAGCTTCAGCGCCTGACTCCCGTTTCGTGGTCTTTGCTTATCCACAACACCATACATAGCTCTTGTATCATAGTGTGTGATATCCAAGATAGTCTTTTTTTCGTCTTTGATAATCACTCTCTATTTCAAAGTTGTTTTTTTCGCAGGAATTGTTTGCCACACTCTTCCTCCCTCGAGACCCCTGTCTGCCCCTCTCGAGAGATCCTCCACCGCTGCTCCCACCAGCAAGCTAACAGCAGCTCCCAGACACTCTCACGATGCCTTCACGGACGGTATCGCCGACGATGTCACCAGGTCCATCGTCTCCAATTCTCTCACCTCTCGAAGCCGCCGAGGATCCTGTCACGAGCCCTGACCTCGTCCACTCCCTGTCCCATACAAGCACCGTCCTCGCTCTCGCCGTTAGTCCACAACATGAGACGATCTATGCTGGTACACAAGATGGAGAGATTGTAGCATGGTCTCTTGACACATTCCGCCAAGTCCACCGCGTTCAAGCACACAAACGCAGTATTCTGTCGTTATCGTTGTCGCCCGATGGATCCCTCTTGTTCTCCAGCGCTGGAGATCCCATTATCAATGTCTGGGACCCTAAAACCCTAACTCGACTTTACGAAATCTACGGCTCCTACGACGTCGGCGATATATTTTGTACCGCATACAGCCCCCAACATGAGACACTCTACATCGGTGCACAAAACGCCACTATCCAATGGGTCGGTCTAAACGACGTTACAGCTCGCGTGTCCCCCGAGTCACAACAGCATCCAGATCGACGAAACCATCGCTTTTTCGACTCCAAAGCTGTTGGCGGTACAAGTACGCCCCGAAGAAACGACGATCGATGGGGTTTGATACCCAAAGCACAAACAGTTCTCGAGATTCATTCAGGCTGTGTCAAGAACTTTGCGCACTATGGCTATGTGTACTGCATGCTCATAGCCAAGGGTCCAACAGTCGAAGTTGGAACTGATGATGATGTCTTGATCTCGGGTGCTGGTGACGGTACAATCAAGCTTTGGAGTCTTGGCCATAAAGTTGAGGATGACGAGGAGCTTAGCGGTGGTATCCAGGAGATCATGACACTGGGTTCCGATGACGGCGAGTCTGTCCTGTCTATGGCGCTTGACAGCTCTTTCCTGTACGCTGGCAAGCTTGATGGTATAGTCGAGCTTTGGGATCTCGACACTGCGCAACGATTGAGAGTCATCAAAGCACACGACTGCGATATCATGTCGATACAGATGGGTTGGGGATATTTGTGGACTGCCGCAACTAATGGTTGGGCCAGCGTATGTGCTTCTCCTAACTTGACATATCGCCTCACTAACAATTTACAGAAATACAGTACCACCCACTACGGAAAATACCAACAGGCATCCTCTGGAGCTGTTCCCCAGAAATACCAGTGCCTTTTGAGATGGGAAGCTCACCAGGGCAAGGTTCTTGCATCGGCGGTTACGACTTACAAAAACAAACAATACTTCATCACTGGTGCCAATGACGACAACATCTCAATCTGGTCCATTAACACTGAAAAGTGCAACAGCAAAGAGAAAGAGGTATCGCAGGATTCCGATAACCTCTTACTATCGTCGCTACGGGACTTCGTATCGTACAAGACGGTCTCCTCGCGCCCCGAGTTTGCGGAAGATTGTCGCAAGGGAGCTACCTACCTCGGAGCACTCTTCAAGCGACTCGGTGGCCATGTTGAGTTACTCAGCACTGAGAAGCATCACAACCCTGTAGTCTACGCCCGTTTCTCAGCTAAGAAGGAAGCTGCTGAAAGACGAAAGCGGATTCTCTTCTACGGCCATTATGATGTGGTTGCTGCCGACAGCCGCAAAGGCAAGTGGGAGAGTGATCCATTCACCATGCAAGGAACTAATGGTTACCTGTATGGTCGTGGTGTCAGTGACAACAAGGGCCCCATCATCGCCGCGCTTTATGCGGTGACTGATTTGATGGAGAACCAGCAACTAGAGAACGACGTGATCTTCTTGATCGAGGGCGAGGAAGAGTTTGGATCCCTTGGCTTTGAGGAAGCGGTCAAGAAGAATAAGGAGTTGATTGGCGAAGTGGACTATATCCTGCTAGCCAACAGTTACTGGCTAGACGATGAAGTCCCGTGCTTAACATATGGCCTTCGGGGTGTTTTGCACACAACTGTCTGCGTTGATGCGCCCCGCCCAGATATCCACTCGGGCGTCGATGGTTCTTACATGATGAATGAGCCTCTTTCAGATCTCACTCAGATCCTTGGCAAGCTCAAGGGCCCTGGCAACCGGGTACAGATTCCCGGCTTCTACGATGGTATTCTTCCGGTGACACCTGAAGAAGAAGCGCGCTACGATGATATTGCCCGAATCTTGATACGCAGTAACCCTGAAAAGGGCCCTGAAGAGAGGCTCAAGCAGTCGCTTATGGCAAGGTGGCGCGAGCCCAATCTGACACTCCACCGATACAAGGTTTCTGGTCCTGATGGAAGTCTAGTAAGCAGTCATGCCAGTTCCCACATCAGTCTTCGCATGGTGCCAGGACAAGAAGTAGACAACGTGATCGAAGGGCTTGTCAAGTTTTTGGAGAATGAGTTTTCACAGCTTGAATCACAGAACAAACTCACCATCAACGTGGACAACAGAGCTGAACCATGGCTGGGAGATCCTACCAATGCCATCTTCCAGACTCTCGAGAAGGCCATTCTGGAGACATGGGAAGACTGTTTCGAAACATCAGTCTCATCTGGAGAAGCTACACCAGAGCCTGAGAAGGCGGAAAAGTCCAAAGAGGAACAAGTTCTCGCAGTCAAGACCAAGCTAGGCAAGCCCCGTAAGCCGCTTTACATCCGCGAAGGTGGATCCATCCCAGCGATCAGATTCTTAGAGAAGGAGTTTGGAGCCCCTGCAGCTCATCTTCCATGCGGACAGTCAAGCGACTCTGCTCATCTGGATAATGAGCGGATATGTCTGCTGAACCTATTGAAGGCGCGTGAGATTTTTGCCAAGGTGTTCAGACGGTTGTAAGACGGGTGAAACGACGGACGGGGCGAGGTGAGATATGAAATTTGGTGTATTTTAAAAAAATCGGAGAAATGAATAAGAATGATACCCCTGTTTGTGGAAGTCAAGCAATATCCTGGTGGGTGCATGGAATTGCCAGCTCAGAGAAAGGTAAGGCTGATTTCGAGGCCCTGCGGAGTTAACGTTGCCATTGGAGATGGGTTTGCCCAAGCTTTTGCCAAGCCTTCAAGTTCTGTAGGGCTATGGCAGAGGATCTTTTCAGATGATAGAGCCTTGCCACTGATAAGTAGGTATATTCCAGAATGACTTTATTTTGAGTCTCACACAGTCCTCTGTGATAAAACCGACATCAAACACAAGCCACAAACCCCGGCTCGTGGGTAATCCGACACCCAAACAAGACGATTCATCCTAAAATTAGGCCTAAAATCACCAATCAGGGATATCCACAGTCAATCGACTGCGCCATGACGGATGGGGCTTGGGAGGGTCGATCCTCGATCGTTCTCACGCTCGATGCTGAGACGGGTTTGGTGCTGACTGAAGGATCGACCAGTTAATTAAAAATTGAACCAAGCCCAGAAAACTCATAGTCACAGTCACAGTGCCATCCATTCATTCCGTCATAGGCAGTCTAGACTACGGTGGGCGGATAATGTTCCGAACATTTAGACACTAGCCCCCCCCAAGAGGCCTGTTTGTCTTTTCTCCCCCTGTTTTTCTCCCTCTCCTCTTTTTTTACATCATCTCATCGGCATTTTAAAACATCATCATTCGTTATTTTCTTTTTTTCTGTCATTCGCTACACAAGATCTAGAGCCATTAATCGCGTCTTTGGATGTTTAATATCTGCGGCTTTGAATGATTGATCAATCAGCAACTGTTTTGCATAATTAGCCAAGGGTGGCGGCTTATCAGCTGAGATCAGGGAGAACCAACAACACAGCATTCGACCCAATCGACATCAACCATGGCGTCGCGTTGGTTCACGCTCCTCCTCCTCCTAACGCCATCATTGGCTCTCGACAATAACTTCGACTTTTACCCCAAAGGCGCGCAAAAATGCCTTAACCAAGCTGCCGACGACGCCTCGTGCACCGGCGCCGACAGCAAGGAGCTGAACTACTGCCTTTGCGGTCTTGGCAACTACAACAATGATTTCATCCTCGGTTCCGCAGCGTGTATTGGCAAGCAGTCGCCCGGCGATGTGGATGAGACGTACGATACCATGAACGAGGCGTGTTCCAATTCGCAGACGCCAATGAAGGTTACGAAGCAGGAGTTCCAGGAGGCGGCCAAGAATGGAGCGACTTCGACTACTAGTGCGGCTACTTCCACCACTGCGACTTCGACCGGTTCCGCGACAGATTCTAAGAGCACGACAGCGAGCACGACGCACACTGCTGCTGCTACGACTAGCGCTGCTCCCGATGATACGGGATTGTCAACGGGCGCCACAGCAGGAATAGCCGTTGGGGCTGCAGCTGGTGGCGCAGCCGTAGTAGGATTACTTGTATGGTTCTGGATGCAGCGCCGCAAGAAGAACGCCGAAGAGTCGCATCCCATGCTCCCCAACTACGAGAACCGCGACGGTTCACCTTACCAACCTTCTGAGCCGAAACCCGCGTGGTCAGCAGCCGGTTCACCGCAGCAAACAATTGGCACGCCTGGCACACCTGATCCGAATGCTGGATTCTACAAACCTGCTGGACCTGTTGAGTTGCCGCCTGACAACACTGTTGCTGCGCCGTCGCCTGTTTATGAGATGGACGGTACAGGAACGGCGGTCGAGATGCCTGGGTCTACGCCTGTTGATGCACGAGATACGAGGTCGCGTTTGAGTTCGTCACATTCATCAATATCGTCGGGTTGGAGAGACTAATACGATGTAAACGGATGAAGGAATAATGGGCTTGGTTGGGTAGAAGAGGTTATAGCCTCGAGGAGTTTGGATAGGTACTGGATGTATCACAACGGTTGCCATTTAGCGTACACGTACATATTGATTGTTTTTAACATGTGCTGTTCTTGGATAAGATGATTTGTTGGCTTAGCCTCAACTCTGTTCTCTGCCATGTCACCCATATGGTGACCGCCTGGTTGAAACGATCCCAGCTCAAGACAGCAAGTCAAATGCTGGATCAAGTTGCTTCTGGGCAAGCTTGTAGTATTGTTTCTCATCACTATTCCAGGTGAGCGAATGCCCAGAGATGCCGGATGTGGTAGTCTCTGTGGATCTCCAAACATCTATTGCAGAGAAGCACAATATCTTGCAAGGTTTTGTCCCCTTTCTTGAGCGACAAAGTTTAATTGAAGCATGTTCTCTCATGTTGATTGGGCTTCGAAACGTAGACGTGTAAGGATTGTCACGACCCTAATAAGGTTTTAGTATTGCCGAAGGGGAAAACGCTACCTTGTTTTACAAACGCCCATTAGCTGTCGACTTCTGGAACTTTTGCCGGGAGTTTTCTTATAACAATTTTCAATAATCACATTTTCTCCTATAAAGGTCTGAGAGGGCTTGGGTTGACAGTTTGGGGTAGAGACGAAGGTGGCATGGCAGCTTTACATCGTCATGAGTGATGCTATCTTGAGTAGATGTCGCGCCGGTACTGAACTGTTGAATTGTTCAGCGAGACGGTGATATAATATATTGCGACAAAAGCTCTAGATGGCTGGAGAGTCTAGTTAAGGAACAGTATTTAGGATCGTTGTCATGAAATGGAGGATGCGTTGTAGAAAAAGTTGGACACATGAGCTCTCCCGGCAGTTGAAACATCTGTGTTTAAGACTGAATAAGATCCACAGCATCGCGCTCTATCTCCATCACCGATTGTACCACAAATAATTTTCATGGCTTAATTTCGTTCAGTAACACTAAAGTGAAAAATAATCATACATACATATCATAATAGCACCCTGTTACGCCCAAAGAGAGACGTGGAAACTGAGTGCTTGTTGCTGTAGGGTAGCTTTTGAAGAGTACGACGTCATGTCCTCGCAAAGATCAGTCTCAATTGAGTCTGATACGAGGAAAAGAGACTTGAGGAAATCTGGGTGTAGGACAGAACTAAAATCAATTGTTAATTGAACCTGTTAGACAATTCAGTCGGACTCGGACTCGCATAATGATATAGCATCTCGACCTAGTGCCTACGCGAGCCGCGGACAGCGAAGATTAATGAAGACATACTAATTCCCAGTGGCTAAACCGCCCGTAGCTGGTTAGAGGGATGCCCCGTGATCCTTGATCCTGAAGGTAGCGAGCGGGTAATTCGGCGGCGGCAGATACGGAAGGTGGAGAAATAGCTCAGTTATTTTCACATGTTTTTCGATCCGTCTTCATTAAGAGCTCCAATTGACCTCCAACATCGAGATACTTATCTGCAGTGGTGCTCACGCTTAAAGAATCAACATTGAACTCTTTTCAGAATAAGGAACCTGTCAACAAAATGCCCGAACGAAAAACATACGTTCTCATTACTGGGTAAAGCAATTGAGCTCCAGAAATTGTTGAGGGTTGAATACTGATGAGATACATGTAGATGCTCGCCTGGAGGCATTGGTCATGCTCTTGTCAAGGAATTTCATCGCCAAGGTCAGTTTAATGGCTGAGGCTCATCAATTGAGGCTTAACTGACATCCACAGGCTGCCACGTCATTGCGACGGTGCGAAACACAGACATGATCAAGGACCTTGAAGCGCCTGGCATCAGTGCTGTCCCTCTTGAAGTCACCGATAGCAAGAGTATTGAGGAATGCAAGGAGAAGGTCGCTGAGCTTACCGGCGGTCGTCTCGATATTCTCGTCAACAATGCGTATGCTGCCCCCCCTAATAATGTGCGCACAATAAGGTAACTGACATGCCCAGCGGCCGAACTCACACCATCCCCGCTCTTGACATGGAGATTGACGATGTTCGCCAAACATACGAGGTCAACGTCTTCGCTCCTATGATGCTAGTCTCGGCTTTCGCACCTCTTCTCATTGAAGCCCGTGGCCTTATCCTCAACATTTCCAGTACATCCTCCCTTGTGCCCTACATTTTCGGCGCCATTTACTCCTCCACCAAGGGTGCCATCAATGTCTGGTCCCGCGCACTTCGCCTTGAACTCAAGCCTTTCAACGTGCGCGTCATGGTCGCCGTTACCGGCACAGTCCAGTCCAATATCGCAAGCCGCACGCATCGATCTTTGCCGCAGAATTCTCTGTACATGCCCGTTCAGGACTATTTCGAGAAACGATTGACATTCAGCCAGCGAACGGCGACTATGCCTACCGAGATTTATGCTAGAAAGCTGGTGACGGCGGCGTTGAAGGGTGAGGGATACCTAGGCGGATTGATTGGAGGTACCCCGGATTGGTTCTATGCAGGAGGTATGGCCACCAAGGTGTGGATTCTGTCGTGTCTGCCCCGATGGGTGAATGAGAGTGTCATTGGGTGGTTCTTTGGCATTGGAAACTTGACAAAGAGGATACAGGCTGCTCGCGCAAAGAGATCCTAAGACGGCGCCGTGGGCTGAGGGGATCGTGGGCGATGAGGGTTGAGGATGGCTAAGCATGGGACTTTGGGCTTTATATCCAATACGTGGATTCATTCTATATACCTATCTTTTGGCCAGCATCCGAAATTGCCTGCCATACCAAGCGTCAAGGAGTGACGAAGAGGCGGAAGAGAATAGAAGACAATAGGCTGTTTTTATGTCTAACCAGTGTATACTTTTGACTGCTGCGATGGACCTCACCGGTGTCGCATCGCAATTTCTCCAACTTCATCAACGACCGACCGTCTAAGCCCACTTTCCAAGCAAGCTCATAAGAACCATACCGGAGACCAAACCAAACAGGGCCAAAACCGTAGTAAGGGGGCTAGCATCGCTGAGTTCACCTCCCAGCATCCAATCCTGAGCCCACATCTCAACCAGACCAACCCACACGAGGATACCAGCGGACAGAGCATCCAGGGTACCAATGGCGATGAGAGTAGCAGGATCGTTTCCGTTGAAGACGTTCAGAACACCAATACCAATGGCCATACCGATGGGAGTGACAAGGGCGAAGCCAGAAGCGAGGACGAGCTTCTTCCACAGAGGGACAGTAGATGTTCCAGTTCGTTCCACGGAAGGAGGAGGAGTAGAGTGCGAGTGTGAGTGGCCCAGAGCGAGGGGCATTTGTCCGTAACCCAGAGAAGCGATTCGTGTGCCGAGGGCAATACCTTCAAAGAGTTGATGGAAGATAATGACTATCGAGAGGGTAATGAAAAAGGAGTCTCCCGCGACAACAAGAGTGATACCGATGACTAAAGATGTTAGTTGGCGCTTAGAAAAGGGGCGACGGACGTACGGAGTGAATGAAAGATGATACCAGCTTCCATGATGCTGATGTTGGCCATCTCGGCCTTCTCAATAGCCTTGGGAGACAAGGAAACTGAGTCGCTCTCGGCCTTCTTGGTCGCTTGCCACCGCATAGCTCGCTGGACACAGAACTCGATGAGGAATGAGATGAACAGACCAGCCATGATGATGGCAGCAGTAGTAGCTTCGTAGAGCAACTCGCCAAGACATTCATTGCCGAACATCATGCTCGCATGGGTGAACAACTACAACCATCAGTGATCGTCTTGGTGGGAAGGGAAGATACATACGTGAACAAATGCAGTTGAGATAATAACTCCTGTACCGAATTGCTTGAGAATCGTAAGGACGATGTTCGATCGCACAGGGGTGAAAGTTGCCATGAGAATCGGTCCAAAGACACCAACGGAACTGGCGACTAGAACAACGAAGAGCATTCCGATCCGGATACCGATCTTGTAATCTCTGTCGGTGCGACTGCAGTTTCGTTGGCCGCCTTCACCTTCTCCACCATGGCTTCCGCCAACGCAGTGTCTGTAAAGTGTTAGTTGAGTCCATGACAAAAGATGGAGAGACGAACTCTACGCCTGCGTGGAAATGGCAGTGTTCTTCTTGAGGATCCGCTTTGCCGGATTCGACGTCTTCGGCAGGGAGGATGGGCGCTTCACCGTCGTCGGACATGCAGTAACTAAAAGGTTAGCTGGAGTTGATAGTATTGAAAGGAGCCTTACGTCTCTTCGCCGTGGCTGTGGCAGCTTGTAAGCTGGGCGGGATATTCCTCAGTGTTGGTGATGGTTGTCTGGACGTAGTACTCCGAAGAACTGGGACCCATGCAGTACCTGATCTTGTTAGCCATCGAGCTTGCATTAAAGTTGAACAAGACAAACTTACAGAGAAGTCTCGTGCATGTGGCATTCGGACACAGCAGTGATGGCCTCTGCCTTTGCAGCAGCAGTTTCTTTGGCGGTCTGCGTAGGAGCTGTAGCACCTTCGGCGAGGACCTGGACTTCTCCGCCGTTGGGATTCATGCAGTATCTAACCAGTTAGCGATGTCATGATTGCACAAACGACAGTACATACGTGTCTGAGCCATGGCTATGGCAGTCCGTGTACGAAGATGGAGGATCCTTTGTCATCGTTGCCTCAAGAACGATCTGATACTCATCTGAACCAGCCATACAGAACCTAAACTGTCAGTGTATCACTGGATAGAGAAGAGGGAGCTTCGTACTGAGTTGGACCATGCATATGACAGCCCGTCAAACTCTCAAAGTCTTGACCAGTCTTTGTCGCAGTCGCAGATGCCTGTCTCTTGACAGCCCCTGGGTTCGCCGTCGCAGACACAGCGACGGCGAAGAGCAGAGATCCCGCGATCATAGTGGCACGACGGCTCTCGAAGAAACTCTTGACCCGAGCCATGGTAGACGTTTGCATATGAGTTGAATGGTGCTGAAGAGAATAAACTCCGGATGTTTAAGCTTATTATGTACAGTTCCTGCAAGAGACGACCTCATTTAGCGTGGGGGGAGCATCTGAACATCAAGGTCCTCTCTTTGTCAGTAAAACTCCCACAGGGCTCTTGGCAGCGCCGTGGGGCAAACATGACGGACCTGGATGTCTACGAGAAGCCTTTTGTAGAATAGATATTACCGATGTATATTCATACTCTCCTCAGGTGGCAATCGGCCAAGGCCGTTGATCCTGAGCCGAAAACTACACCGTTGAACCCACCCAAGCAGACCCAAGAATCCGATTTGATACCGCGGACGGGTAAGCTTGCAAACAAGGTTACTTACTAGCAGAGATTTTCTTCAAAAGACCGCGGGATTTGGACTATTATTCCCACGGCTAACTTGTTCTGATATGATCTCTCCACTGCAGCTGTGATGGTGGGTTGGTGAGAACCCTGATGGGCCTGGCCAAACCGGTGGACTTTTGCTGGGTTTGAGAGATTTTCCCAGTTCTCGGGGGAATTTGATATGCAGGGCAGGGGTGAGAGGAGAAACAAGGTTATGTTTATGGGTAATTTTGGGTGCGACGCTATTGAGGAGGTTGTTTTGACGTGTGACGTGAGGGTCAAGGTGACTATGTTTCCGTGAGGCTTAGCTGTCAAATACTAATGCGACTCATTTGGGATTGGCTTGAATGATAATTATATACTATCGACTAAAAGTATTTGGAAGCACTGCTGGAAGAATTACCACAAGGCTGCATTGGCTCTTCTTCAACTGAAGAGACCAGCCTTACGAGACAACAGGCACTCGCTTACGACGCAGCACTTCAAGGTAGTGTCAAGTAAAAGTCATAATTAAGGATCATATCTACATCCAATCTTTAGACTAGTAGTCAAAATGCTTCTAGTCCATCAAGAAACAAAGTTTACATGAAGTGTGTCTTTCTATCCTCCACTGCCTCAATCCAGGGCTCGACACAGAGGTCCCCAGATCATCCATCGATTCTCAACCTCACTATTTACAGAGCGAAGACAGCGGCAGCGACCATACCAGCCAGAGGAATCATCTGGCCAACGGCAGCGTTGCCAGTGACAGCAGCCGAGTCGCTGGAAGTGGGAGTGCCAGCAGCGGTAGCTGTAGCAGGACCCTCGCAGTGCCCTGGACAGTCAGTAAGTGGATATAAAAGCAGCAGAAGAAATCTTACAGTGGTCACCGTGGGGCTCGCAACCGACGGACTCGGTAGGAGATGGAGCAAGAGAAGCGGAAGCACCAGCGGAGTGGCTGTGATCGTGCTCAGACTCGGTAGCCTGGGCCTCAGCTCCAGTGCGAGCAGCCTCGCAGTGCCAGTGGTCGCCATGGGGCTCACAACCGATAGACTCAGTGGGAGAGGGAGCAAGAGAAGCAGAGCCGGTAGCATGGTCGTGATCGTGGTCATGCTCAGACTCAGTAGTCTTGGCCTGAGTCGCAAGGGTAGATCGAGCGCCCTCGCAGTGCCCTACACATGTCAGTTTATTCCAGTTGAGCTTGTCGAGAAAACATACAGTGGTCGCCGTGAGGCTCACAGCCAACGGACTCAGTAGGCGAAGGAGCAAGAGAAGCAGAACCAGTAGCATGGTCGTGATCATGCTCAGCCTCAGAGGTAGCAGCGGCAGCACCAGTACGAGGACCTTCGCAGTGCCAGTGATCACCATGGGGCTCGCAACCAACAGACTCAGTAGGCGAAGGAGCCTGAGCCATGATGGCAGGGAAGAGGCCGAGAAGGGCGACAGCGAAAGCAGTGGACTTCATCTTGATGTGCTTGAGAGGATGGTGATGCTGATGCGAAGATGAGATGCAGGTGGGAGAGGAAATTTTATATCCCTTGCGACCTGAGCAAGTGATTCACAGGCACGGATTAAAGCAGTAATTCTGCCAAGAGAATTGACTTGCCACTTGCGAGGTTCATGGGATGCAAGTGTTGGACTAGCAAGGAACGGGCTGTCGGAGAGAGAATAATGGACGCATTGAGGAGATCCGTTGTCAGCGCGTGGGGGGTGTTACGAGGTCTATAGAGACTGCTGGGGTGTATAACCTGTCTTTCATGAATCTTCAGCTGGACTTGGAAGAAGAGTGGTGTCAAAACGCATCGAGTAGCTCGTGTAAGTCAGGGGAGCCATGCCATTCAGGTACTCGATCACTCGCTAGTCTCAACCGCCATCACCAGTTACATTGCTCACATCCATCGAACGAATCTCCCGCTATAGCCTAAAGGATCGCGTTCAAAAAGACTCAAGTTCCCTGTCTTTGATGTCCCTGTCGCTCATCGTGAGTGAGGCTTCTCTTGGCATGGCCCATCAAGGTCCTCACCTTAAAAACTGGATCCCCTAGAGAACCCCACCAACAACCACTGAGGTCCACTGACTTGAGGTCCACTGTAGCTGCGGCTTCACTCGGCCAAGAAACGAATCAGGCAACTCTGATTTTAATTCCTCGAGAAACGGGAATAAAACTCTGTCAATGGCTGGTAGGTATTTGTGATGAGTTTGCGCTGTTTGTGACCAACCGTAACCTTGATAACCTGAGCGAAACTTTTACTGTCCATCTAAGGTGAAATCGCACAAGTTCCTCAACTTTGTGGTAAAAAAAAAAGTCTGGTGTTGACCACCATGAAGCCTCACTTGATCGCCTCAATGGCCCTTACCCTCCTGCTCGGGCCGCTATGCACAGCTGCGGACGAGAACATCAAGGTAGATGCCTTGAAACAAAACCACCCTGATCTCGCCTCCATGCCGAACCTGGTCTGTTTCCTACTATTCCTCCTCGCCATCGCATACAAACTACGAACAAGGATGCTTAACCTGACATCGACACACCCTCAGCTAACCCATCGATCACAGTCTGGGTCTGTTGGCACTTCACTAGAGCAGGCCTCCTATCATCCTGATACACCCCGTCATGTTGAAGCCAAGAAGAAGCTGGACAAGAGCATGACCATAGGATGGGGAAATTGGAATGCTCACCATCCAAGACATCGCTTGCTGGATGCTCTGTATGGATACAGGAGATATCATGAGCGTCAAAAAGCCGAACTTGATCGGTTCGAGGGTCTTTACAAACACGTTTCCCGAGCTCAAAAATCCGTAGGTTCTTCTTCGCCAACGTGTTCTTTCAGAGGTCTAACGTAACTAAAGCTACTGGAGCATCAAGTCAACTACTCCAAAAAGTTCACCCGTATAGATGCTCTTTTGAGGCAGAATCAAGAGCTCTGTGATGCGATAGTCCAGAATGCCATGGGCTTTTACGGCATTGATGAAGAGGAGCTTCAACGGCATATCAATGCCGCTCAAGCTTCAGGGAAGCTTGCCGATAAGATCTCTGTATCTCAAGCTTTGAAGCATTATGTTCGTGACTGGACAGAGACAGGAGAGTCTGAGAGAAAAGAGACCTTTTCTTGCCTTGTGAAAACTCTGGAAGGATTGTTTCCTGAAAGAGATGGTGAGAAGCCGGTCAAGGTTCTTGTACCAGGATCGGGACTAGGAAGGCTTGGACATGATATTGCAACGCTTGGAGGTAAGAATCTCTTGAACAGATACAGTTCTCCTAGTCCTTGTTTGAGATATGAATTCTTCGATGCTGATACAATGCAGGATTTGAAGTGACTGTCAACGAATGGTCCATGTACATGAACATCGCCTATCGCTTCATCGAAGCCAACCGTGCTCAGAACACCCACTCATTCCACCCCTTCATCGACGGCTGGTCTCATCACGCCACAGAAACTGACATGACTCGCGAACTAACCTTCCCCGACACATCTCTCGTCTCAACATCAGTCGTCCTAATCGAAGGCGACTTCACAACAGTCTTTGATGATAAAACCGGCCACTACGACGTGATTATAACATATTTCTTCATCGACACAGCCCGCAATCTAATGAGCTATCTTGACACCATCAAGAAAGTTCTCAAACCCGGCGGTCACTGGGTTAACCTCGGACCGTTGCTTTATGGAACTGGGCCGTTTGTGCAGTTGACTTTGGAGGAGATTGTTCAGGTTACTGAGGCAATGGGCTTTGAGTATCTTGATACGGACGAGAGTTGTGGACCGTTGACGTTTGAAGGGAGGACAATTAGAAGTATGGAGGCCGTTTATGGGTTTGATGATAGGGCTTTGACGAAGAGTGCGTATAATGCGCAGTTCTGGGTTGCCAAGAGGTCGATGAAGCCGTAGAAGAAAACGATGTCAGTAAAACTATAGATCTCTTAGACACTACACTATATTCATCATCTGAAATGGATCCTGAGAATGACAAGTTACATCCTGTGTGTTGTCAAGCTCGCTGTTTCTTATCAAAGCTAGGTTTCTATGCTGCAGACAAATATCTGGTTCCATGGTTCTATCCATGAGGCTCCGTTCACCAGATATACCAACCCTCAATGAGAGTACTTATCGATTTTCTGTTATCAAGGCGTTCCTTCGTCTCGAATTACCCACAAAGGATTAGCTTACCCCGCCTTTACCGCGAGGGTGGATGATGCACTAACTCAAGTTGGCTGCTGGTTGGTATCTCGACGCGATAACGACAAATCGCTGATTACGATAGATTACGACACCAAACTTCTTCATCAATTGCTTCTTTGTACTTGATTCAATTCCTGAGTTGACAGCAATATACTGCATCGCCTTCAGAGCTTCGCAGCAGTGCGTGATCCTTGTCACCCCACCGGCTCACAATACCGCCATCTCCGTGCTTCGTGCTCCATCCCAATGCCTTCGGCAACGCCTCCGAAGTCGGACAAAGTAAAGAAAAGACCCAAAGTCAGAGGTAACTCTATGTACAGCCCTTATATCAAACGGAAGCTAACTCATACAAGGATGTTATCAATGTTCTCGCCGACGCATAGACTGTGATCGAAGAGAACCAACATGTGGCAAATGCGCCGCCAAAGGCATCAAGTGCAGCGGACTGGGTCTACGATATCGTTTCAATAATGGCATTGCTGCTCGTGGAAAGTTTGTCGGTAAATCATTACCTATTGTCGATGGGCCAGGAACCAACTCGTCTCCGGAAACGCTGTCGACCTCGAGTGGCAAGAGAAAAAATGATCCCTTTCGTCCAAGTGGTTATGAGAATATTGAGCAGTTCGCAGTTCAACCTGAAACTACAACCGAGGAAGACAATGACATTGAAGAACTGGTAGTGTCAAATAATTCATCAGTCTCTATCGATTGGGGGCTGGACCATGTTGATCCAAAGTCAAGGTTCTGTCTCGGCTATTGTAAGTCTCCTCTTCCCTCCTCTCCAACCTCTTCTGACCGCCTAGTCTCAAACAACATCGCCCAACTCATCGCAGTTATAAACATGGGCTTCAACGGCTATCGAGATCTCGTACTACCTAGGGCTGAAACAGATCCTCTCGTACGAAAAGCAGTTCTTCTCGTTGTTGAACAACATTTATCTTTACAAAATGGCACTGCAATATCGCTGGATCCAGCTGCTTATGGCTCTCTTGTTCGAGAACTTATTATAAGATCTCATCAGTGTGCGCCTCAGGATGACGATTCTGCACTCACTGCCTTGCTCTTGTTGCATATTCGGGAGATGATCAGTGGGAGTGATAACTTCAGGCTTATCTATGGATCGTTACGGGTGGTTGTCAATGCGCTTGCAAAGCATTCAGGCGATAGAAAGTCGGATCTCAGAAGGTTTCTCCAGATGCAAATACTAAGGTATGGATATTACCTATATAAAATCTATCAAGAGATACTAACACATTCTCAGAGTCTGCCTTTTTGGAGAATCTCTGTTCAACGAGATAAACGGCGTCCATTTCATTCAAGCCCAAAAAAAGGCCTGTCTGGAATTTATAACATGGTGCGACCTCTTGCACCCCGAACTCAAAGACCTTGTTTCCCAACTCGCCTTCTTGACAACATTGGCCTGCGACATCTATGTCCAACGCGCCATCTTTAACCCACCGCCCTCTGAGACAGTACCCATGATTGAAAGATTCAAAGAATCACTCGGACAAGTCGACGCTTACGTAGATATTGTTGGGAGACATATTTTGGCCTGGCCGTACTTCATCGTGGCTGCTGAAAGTTCCACGGCAGATCATAGAGAATTCTTTTTGGACAAGTTGGTGAAATTGCATAATACGACGGGCTGTTGGAATTTGTTGAGGGCTATTGATCAGGTTAAGGAGATTTGGGTTTCGCAGTCTTCGATACGGTGGACGAGTTTGCTTGGTGGACCGACGCAAGCTTTCATAATGTAGATTGATTGAGGGACTGCAAGCCATAAAAATTAGGTACTTTAGCAGTTACTCATAATGTAAATATCTGGTAGAAACGGCGTTATAATGCAATATTCTATGGTCCTAGTACAGAAGTGACCACTTTCTCGACCTTATCAACAAGTATATTGACCTCCTCTTTCGTGATCGTGAATGGAGGTGAGACGATCACCATATCTCCTCGAATTCCGTCGATATTACCATTGGCTGGTATCAATGAGACACCATAGTCAGCTCCCAGCCCAGTCTTGTGCAGCTTTCCAGCGATCTATTCGCTCAAATCAAAAGGCTCTTTCGTCTCTTTATCCCGGACAAACTCCAACTGTCCATCACGGTTAGTGAGGCTTCTCAAGAGTGACGGTTCAACTTACACCCCAGTATAATCCTCGTCCACGAATATCGCCGACATTCTTGTGAGCAGACAGTCTCTCCTTGAGTTTCTCGCTCAGAACTTTACCCATCTCTTGGACATTCTGCAGCATGTTATCTTCCTTCATAACGGTCTGCACCGCATACGCAGCTGCACATGCAACAGGATGGCCTTGGTATGTTTGGCTATGAGTGAAAGCTCCAGATCCCTTAGCAAGAGCATCTGAGACTTTATGATTGACAAGCAAGGCTCCAATAGGCATATAGCCAGATCCCAGTCCTTTAGCAACAGTCTGCAGATCTGGCACTACACCTTCCTGTTCCCAAGCATGCAGTGTGCCTGTTCTGCCCATCCCTGACATGACTTCGTCCATGATTAGGAGAGCCCCATGGCGATCGCATACTTCCTTGATGGCCTTGAAGTACCCAGGAACTGGGGGCGCACAGCCCAATGACTTCGTGCATGTCAGTAGAATTCTATCTTTGAGACAACAAACTTACTGTTCCAGAAACGGTTTCAGCTATGAATGCACAAACAGTATTGGGTCCAACACGTTGAAACTCGTCATCAAGCTCTTTAGCCAGGCGCTGGACGTATTCTTGTTCTGTCTCGCCTTCCTTCATCTCTCGATAAGGATAGCATGGAGAAACATGAGAGACATTGGCCGCAAGAATAGGTTCATAAACGCCACGCCGAGCCTTATGGCCTCCGACTGCCAAAGAACCGAGCGTATTTCCGTGGTAAGATTGCTTGCGTGCAATGAACCTTGTCCTAGATAGCTGTGGTGTTGGCAACTCTGTGAAATACTGACGAGCAATCTTTAATGCTGCTTCGACCGCTTCAGTGCCTAAAGCTTCTGTCAGATATAGCTCAGCAGTTTGATTTCAAGGCGATACCCACCCGAGCTTACGATAAAGACTTTCGACATAGCCCCATTGGTAGACTCGGTCAAGAAACTAGAAATCTTCTCTGCTGCTTCAGTCGTGAAGAATGGGTTGTAACAGTATGCCACCTGATCTAGTTGCGCGGTGATGGCTTCCTTGACTCTCGACTCATTGTGTCCAATTGCTACAACGGCTGCACCTGAAGATGCATCTAGAACTCGATGGCCTTGATCTGTTTCCAACCAACATCCTTGACTTTTGACAATCCTGGGAGGCGGGCTGTTGATTTTGGCGTGAAGAGTTGAAACACTGGCACGGTTGCAGTTGGTTAAGAGTTTATTACTCCGAAGGGCAGTTCTCGCAATTGTGTATCCCGCTTGACGAGTGAGGAGCAGCATTCTCAGTCTGTAGTGATAGAACGTTATGTGAAATTGCTGGGAACGATCAGTCGTTGGCGATATCGGACGATATCTATAAGCCGCTGGCTATCATCTTCGAGATAGCTACATCCCAAAGAGGAAGCCAAAATGAGGGGCCGTATCCAATGACACGAAAGTTCATGATAGCTGTTGATAAATGACCTGGCATGGTAGTTACACGACAGCATCGTCTCCATCGGCCTGCTGGATTTGGAATAGTTTATGGCGGAAGGCAGCTGGGGCAGAAAACCTAGAACATACATTCTAAGTGATAAAAATACTTAGGTAAAGCTTATGACACCTTAGTGTGCCTTTAGATTAGTTTATTTCTGCACCCTTGATCAAGTATTTATGTCTTTTCGTCTCCCGCGGGGTAGTCGGGGCCAGAAACGCGTCCGGCAAACAGACACCGAATGCCGTGATAATACTCCACAACGCAACGTCAACGGATATCGGCTCATAAAGTTAGAAAGGAGAAACCCCAGTCCCATCAGGTTTGAAATAAAGTTGGCATTGCCCGATATGGCAGATGAGAGAGAAAGTAACAGTACTCACATTGTACTCTTTGGAAAGCCAGTATCACCGTCATTGGTACAAGCTAAGCACGAGAGTGGCAGAGAGACTCCCAAGAAGACCAAGTCTATTTGATTTAGTAGCGTCCAAATTTCTATAAGAGCCATTTCCTCAATCACATCCTATGAGAATCTGTCTTAACTAATTCGTTCCCTATCACTTCATAACTCTAAATATGGGATACTCATCTCCGACCTCAAGAGAAATAATGTTGAAACTAGCATAAGAATCAATATTCTCAGGCTCCAATGCATTGAAAGCCACTCCCGCATTCTTCTGCCGTGTGCTGATAAGGAAGCTGCCCGCCGGCAGGGTAACATGCCGCTTCTTCGTTTCAGTTGTCACAGTAGAAAGCACAACTCCTTCATAGTACGAGCTGCTGAGCGCAGAAGTTGTGACATTCAAAGCTTCGACCGTACCGCTCCAAGGCTTACTAAGAGTCTCGACTTCAAGACCAGAAACCTCGAGGCGCTTAGCAACATCAGCCCAAGCAACTGGGATAAGGTAAGCCTCGGGTCGAGAGCGAGTCAGGTTCGCGGTGGTGGGTGTAGTAGAAGCAAACTGAACAGGAACCTTGACGACGGAGCCGTTGGTATAATCAATCATCTGGAACATGCGGTTGCTGTACTTTGTTGAGTCAGTGATGACGATTGGTTCCTTAGACTTGATGAAATCTTTAATGCCGCCCTCCACAGTCTTGAAGACTTTCTGTGCGTTGTTGGAAGCAGTGTCGATAATGGAGCTGGCCATGGTCAAGCCAGCGGCAGTTCGGCGTTGGAATTCTTGGTCCGCTAGCCCTATGCCTCGCATCTCGATCAAGAACGTAATGGATTGGGTGAGTCCCATCGCGTTGCGGCCGATCTTAGCATCAGAGCCAGCTTCGTCAAATCTGGAATTATTTAGTTGACTAACCTTGTGCAAGACAAGCAACGGACTTACTTGGGCACATAATTAGGATCAGTGCTGGTTCTTCCAGTCACATATGGCTCCCATCTTAAACCAGCCTTGACCATATCATCACCAATGTTCTTCGCAAACAACTTTTCAGAAAGCTCACGAATATTCTTGTTGATGTTCAGGTTCTTTGCAGCCGAGAACAAACCATCTGCCGCTTGAACATAATTGCCATATCGACTGGATGCACCATACTCGTGCATATCAATGGCAACATGAGGCGCAAACTTATTGAAAAGCTGCTTGATATCGCGAGTCTGCTGGCGTGCAAGCTTGATATGATCGCGGTTTGGGTCGAAGTTCGTTGCCAGGACACGCTGGAAGTAGTAGACGCCGTCAGGATTGTAGCGGGGTAAAATGACGATATCCAGGTCCTTGAGGACTTTGGAGGCCCATTTGGGATCCTTGTCAAATTTACCGAGGAGAGCCAGGAGGGATTGATCGCCAGCTGGCTCGTTGCCATGTACCGCGCCCTGGACCCAAACTCGCACCTTGTCTGAGGTCTTTGGACCGTTTGAAGTTGAGAGCTTGACGAAGGGGAATGACCTCAGCTCTTCGGAAGTAAAGTTTGCTGTCTGGTAGGTCATATAATCATTCTTTGAAGCAATTCTTTCCATATAAGCCTCTGTATTTTGTAAGTATTGCTTTGGGTGAGCTTGAGCTTGGAGTCATGCATACCCATGTCCTCGTGAGAGGTTGGCCCTTGGGTACCATTCTTGAAACCGGCCTGCCTACTCTCTGGCTCCAGGAATGCCGGTGCGTACAAGTCGATATCGACATCCTTGAAATTTGCTGCCACCAAAGGGATGTCTTTCCGGACGGTTACGTGGTTATAGCCATATTGCAAAGCATTGGCAGCAGACACGACCGAAAGGCCGACAAGGACGGTTTTTTTCAACATTTTGAAAGACGTCACGTACCTGTCCCCTCTGGAAGAGACTTGATCGACGAGAGGACTGGGACCTTTTATAGCTGCATGGTGAGGGATTGGTTCCTAAACAGGTAGCTCAGCATACGGCTCTACTTTTTGCTTCCGCGCTCAATTTCCCCTCACATTCAAAAGATCGCCAGACTTACAGCGTTAGTATTAAATTTAAGCATGACTTTGGGGGAAATCAACAAGAAAAAGATGTCTTGGCACGGAAAAGATTAGCTCAATGAGGAAGCTGGCAAGACTTAAATTGCGGTAGTGGGGTTATGTGACATTAAGGTTGTTGCAACTTCAAGCGGGGTTGGAGACCTTCAACTATCAAGACAGAAACTCAGTTCGGATAGGGAAAAAAAAGCACTTTTGTTAAAAGCCAGATCCTCCATTGCAATGACCTTCTGTATATAAATCTGGTGAGTTAGAAGTATGATCGATGCGCAGAGATGTATTGAAACCTTGGCCTGTTGAAGTGATCATAACCGCAATATAATGATCAACAAGATAAGAGTGCTAGGGAAGGTTCTTATGCAAGATTCTCAGGAGTCTTTCAGACTTAGCATGGCCGAGAAGATCCATAATATTGGACGTGCACGCCGCACTCGCAGAGATAGGCATTTATGAGGATCTCCGCAGCGTTGTATTTGTCCCTACAGTATCACTATACTCGACACGTGACATGTCACCGTGTACAGAAAATCAATCAATGAAGTTAGTAAAAAGATAGGCTTTTTGTTTTTGGCCTTGCGTAATTCGATGAGATTAATAAGGTTACCAGACTCGCGATCCTGATCCGGAAGGAAAGAGATCTCTTAAATCCGCTTAATATCCGTAAAGGCCAATGAGAGGCTCGCATTTCGGTGGCTTGGGTTGAACTTCGCGAGTGTTTACGCGAACTACCAACGCAGCACCGCATCTTCTGAGGAATTGTAGGGCTTTCTTCAGACAAAATGCTCATCCCTCATGGTGATCGGGCTTCTAAGCCAAAGCCTTACAAGAGAATAATATTCTACCATCAAACTCAATACAAAGACAACAAGTATATCTCAATTCAACCTAACATTCTCCCTGGAGTTGGAGTCACCCACGTCATCATCGCGGCTATTCACCTCAACACGCCCGAGCGCATCACCCTCAACGATGATCTCTACAACGCAGACAAGTTTATTCCTCTATGGGATGAAGTCCGTCAACTCCAAGCAGCAGGCATAAAAGTTCTCGGCATGCTCGGCGGTGCAGCTCAAGGCTCATACACCAAACTCGACGGGTCGCTGGAGGGTTTTCACAGATGGTATCAGCCTCTGCGAAAAATGATTGCATGGGCGGGTTTTGACGGATTAGACCTCGATATTGAAGAGGCCATGTCGCTTGGGGGTGTCATTCGTTTGATTGATCACCTCAAGACAGACTTTGGACAATCATTCCTCATCACCCTCGCGCCCGTCGCACCAGCTTTGCTTAACAGACAGAATCTCGGCGGCTTCAATATGGAAGAGCTTGAGAAAGGACTTGGCTCTCGAATCGCGTGGTACAACACGCAATTCTACTGTGGCTGGGGCGACATGAGTAAAACACACGACTACGACACGATAATTGCGCGCGGCTGGCCACAGGAAAAAGTCGTCATCGGGTTGGTAACAAACCCGGCCAATTGCTCTGGCCACGTAAAAGAAGCAAAGCTCCGCGCGTGTCTCAAAGAGTTGCAGAGTAGGTACCCGCGGATTGGAGGCGTGATGGGATGGGAGTATTACAATGCTGTCACAGAGGCAAGCCCTGAGATCGGGGAGCCATGGAAGTGGGCTGAGATGATCAATGACATATTCAATAGTGCATAAATCGAGGGAGCAAATGGTCCTAGCGAGTGATCTGATCGAAAAAAAAGAAACAAAATATGAGGGTCATGATGGGGAGTTTGTCATCTTGATATATCTATGACGACAATCATGCGCCACGTCGATCAGGCACGCGACAGTTTCTACCAATCCCCAGATTCTTATTTAATCTTAGATCTTGTAAAATTACATACATTCTAGATCTAGACATCAAGGTTCATCTCTATCCTATTGCCAAGAAAATCTTACCTGACATCATGGGCGCCGACGACGACGAGAAGCACATGCAAGGGCATCAGTACCAATTTGCCCATGACAACCACGACGATTGGGAAACTCAGCCTCCATACACAAGACCTGATGAAGCTACTGAAAAGCGAGAGAACTTTGTGAAGAAAGTTCATGGCTCGTGCCACTGCGGTCGAGTCCAGTATTGGCTGAACAGCGACAGGCCTCTTGCGTCCAAGTACTGCCACTGCATAGATTGCAAGAAGATCCACGGTAATCCACCTAACGAAACGCTACATGTCTATTCACTAACGTGTCTTAGGTGCTCCTTTCCAGTGGGCAGCTATTTTCAAAAAGACAGATCTTTCGTTTGAGAATGGCGTAAAGAACCTTCGCTTCTACAAGACGTCTACCAAGAAGAATGAGCATGTCCTTCCCTGCAAGGTCGGCTGTGCCGAGTGCGGAAGCTGGATAATGGATGAGGGACGAAACATGGTTCTTCTCTTCCCTACGCTTTTGAACCTAGACACGCCTCAGCTGCGAGAGAACTTCCAGCCCCAGTAAGTCAGCTTGTTAAGAATCGTACAAGATAGGGCTAACAAGATCAAGATGCCACATTTTCTACCCTCAGAGAGTACTCGACATCCCGGATGGAAAGGACAAATGGACAAAGCTTGACCAGGACAGCGAGCTCATGAAGGATGTTAAATAAGCGGGAACTTTTGTTGGGAAGCGGCGGCGTTGAGGCGGATATCGCCAGAGATGAATAGCTCTGTATGAAAAAAAATCACGAATACAAACAATTCAAAAACAATGGATACCTCCAAACTTCCCTTTCCACTATTGTTGAAAAATCAATTCGTCATGTCTGAGCCCCAAGTCGTGCCTGTCCTATCCTCGTTCCCCTGCAGGCTCAATTTGCTCACTTGCCTAGGAAGGTCGCCTTAGCCATTTTTAGACACACACCACCTTTGGTTCTTGGTTTGGGCGAGTTGCCTGATTACGCGGCACTCGAGGGGGCTGTTTAATACTGAATAGTTGTGGCAGCACTCCGACCCTGGCTTATAATTGCACCAAGCCTTTACTCAGTTGAATGTTCTGGAAACGTACTGCTTTTCAGGTAAATATATCGAGTCCTGCAACTTTTCCGCATCAACTACGTCTTCTTCGTCAAGAACCTTTTTGATTTTCGGTAAATTTTAATTATTAATCCTCAAGATCGTCCTTGCGAGACACCTCTTCGAAGGAATATAATATATTTTTAACTATATTTGTTTATATGATATATAACTTTATTCGTAGCTACATTTAGGGTATTAAGTGATTATATTAAGATCTTGGCTTAGGTAATAATTCTATGGTAATAGATAGTTAAGTAGTAAATTGAATAAATAATTTGAAATATAATAAGTTAAAATAAAACAAGTAATACATAAAAAAGTAACAATAAGTATCAATATGTAAGATTAATTCCTTAATATTTAACTTAAGTACTATGTTATAGGAACTATTACAAATTAATTGATAATCCTTTTTAGATTTCTTTATTCTTCCTTGTAATCCTGGGAGTTATATCACAAACAGCCGACCCATAGTCGGTTGCTCTTTATTCTGTACATCTTCTCATACTCTTGCTTGCGTAGCGCTTCTGCGGTTCCTCAAGCCAACTACTAACCGCTGCGGCCCATCCTATAGGCTAGGTTAGTTACGTTTGTGACAGAAAGAAGTCCATATGGCTTCACGTTGGTGAAGTTTCATCGAGGGATAGAAGGAAACAGTGACGGGCAACCTATGGACCTTTTAAACGCGGGTATCAAGTAGGCGTTCAGAGTTGTGGTTTTGGAACTTTTTGTTATCGTCTTTCTGTTTGTCCGCCAGGATGCATAATGACAAAAGAAGAATGCGTACATTTGACATCAGGACTCAGCATGGGAGGTATGGTGCACCATAATAGCCCATTAGTCGTGAAAGAGAACTCTGGAATAGTGTTGACAGTCAGTTAATAGAAGACTAGAATGTTAACATTAGCTGGACGCTATGGGATCAGGGTATCACATTAGCTATCTAATCTACATGGAGCTCGTATCTTCGTATACCTTGATATAATTTCCCGGTCTCTCCCAATTATTTCCTTGAAATACAGGGAAACCATACCATACCCAATGCCTCGCCGTCTATACAAGTCCTGCTTCAAAAATCCGTATCGGCCCAGTTCTTGCTGTTCACCCTCATCGCACTAACCAACCTCTGGCATACACTCTCCTTCGTCCTCGATGTATGTGCATATGCGGTATCAGGCCTTGCGTGGGAATCATGGTACCGCTTGGACTCGTCAAAGTCGATCTTAGATGGGCGATGTGGCGGTGAAGGTGCGTGGTAAGGCTGCTCCGACGATGAGGCATTGTAGCCGTTCTGCTCATGCTCGTCCACGAGGTGTCCCGTTGTCTTGGCTGGGTTGAGATCTTGCTCTCCTATCGACAACCAGGGCAGCGAAGACGTGATTGAAGTAGGATCACCTCAGTGGTTGAGCCCTGACCATCACAGTACACTGCTACCAAGCAAGACTCGCCCCGATTCAACATTCCTGGCGGGCAAATTGACTGATTCAAGATCCTCCATTACTTCAACCTTGTAAAGTTAGTGCCACTAACTTAGACGAACGGATCACGACTAAGTTTTTGTAGGCACGTATGCTTCCAGCCACAGGTCTCAACTGCACATAACGGATCGCGACTCGAATCCCCATACGATGACCAGATTTCCTAAAAGTACATTTTGATTACTTCGGAATTACCTAGGTAGCTTTACGCGCTCCATCGTCTTCCTATCTATCTCTCCTTCCAGTCATAGCTCTCGCTCCACGCATACGCCACCCGGTACACATCGCTCTCACGCCACCACTTCCCGATCACCTGCAAGCTGACGGGCAGCTTGACACCAGACCCCTTGAGTGGCCCTTCCTCGATCGGCAGCATCCCGATAGGCATTGCCAGTACCGGGTGGCCGGACTGGTTGAACGGCGCCGTGTTCGCCGTCAGCCCGACCTGCTTGGAGATCTTTTCCAGGCCTGTCGCCTCGTACGGCGTATGCGAGTTAGCGACATAGGGCAAGTTCGGTGCGACGAGGACATCGTACTTCGCCAGAGCCGCGTCGTACTCGTCACGTAGCTGCCGGCTCAGGTTGGTCGCCTTGCCCAGCAGACCGGGAAGGCTCTTCTGGGCGTACAAGCCGTTGAGGTAAATATTCCTTGACGAAACATAGCCGTTATTCCACTGGTCCTGCGTGAGGGTCTCGAACTGCGCAGTCAGATCGGTCATGGCGTGCCCGCGGCGGCCGAACGTGAGGTTCCGCTTGGCCAGGTATCCGCCTGTTTTACTGATCGCCGTCCAGATGGAGGCGCCGTGCTTGTGGATGGGGATAGAGATTTCTTCGACTGTTGCACCGAGGTCGCGCAGGCCTTGGACTGCGGCACTGACGGTGGCTTTCACACGGGGTTCCACAGAAGGCTGTTCCATCGCTTCTATGAGGACGCCAACCTTGACGCCAGTGAGGTCCTTGGGGTTGCTGAGGTTCAGGAGCTCCTCGTGGTATTTCGGGACGTTGGCTGGGGAGGGTGCTGCGAAGGACCTATCGTCGATGTTATCGTTGCCAGCGATGACTTGCAGCATGAGAGCATTATCGAGCAACGTCCTCGTCATCGGACCGACGTGATCATTGGTCGGCTCATTCGATCCGCAGCCGGTGTACGGTACGAGGCCAAACGTCGGCTTGAGTCCGTAGAGACCACACCAGCCAGCTGGAACGCGGATCGAGCCGCCCTGATCAGCGCCGAGGGCCATATCAACGTCGCCATTCGAGACCAGAGCACCTGATCCGCTAGATGAGCCACCACTGCTGTAGCCGCGGGCGTAGGGGTTGTGGACGTGGCCTGTGGTGGCTGATGACGAGGTTGCTGAATGGCACATGTTCTCGCAGACGGACTTGCCTTTGATGACGGCGCCGGCTTCTAATAAACGTGTGACGCATGTTGCGTCGAGATTCTGGTGAGGATGGTCAGAATGAATCGCCCTGTCTACACGCGTAAGAAGGACTCACGGGGGTGTAGTCTTTCACGAAGTCGGTTCCTAGTAGCATAGGGACGTCCTTGACCGCGATGTTATCTTTGACTGCTATCGTCTTCCCCTCTAGAAGACCTCCTTTACAGAACTGGTCAGCAATGTGGCAGCGCCATGCCCATGCTCCCAGGGGGTTCTCGTCAGGTTGGGGGGGCCTGACGTTTTCGCGTGGAAACCTTTCTACGTCGGTTTTGGGCACGTAGTCTGTAGGGAGTATTAGTATCGCATCATTCATGGAACTCATTGTAGAATTTGCTAGGAATGTGAGAGTATCGACTCCATCTATACCTGGCAGTGACATGAGGCTAGTCATAGATTCGTGGAAGATGGCGAGAAGCCGCTCATAGTCCGGTTTTTCGTCATCTTTGAGAGTGACGCCCAGCGTCTTGCAGAGATCATCAAGTGTTTCCTGCGTCACTGGATTGCCCTTCTGAACATCTAGCGAAAACACAGACATGCTGAATGTGCTCGTCCAATGGCTCTGAGTCGAGGATTCAGTGAGCTCACTTCAGGGTCGCGGCTCGGCTGAGACTCGTCTTAATTCATGTGAGTATATATAACGCTGCTCTCAGCAGTATGAAGACTGTCTTTCAAAACAGACATTATCTATCTATTCAATTCCTTGATCAATTCCGGGCCCCTCAAAAGCCATCGTTCATTGGTCGTGGTATGTAGTGGTCCTTATCGGAAGCTCCGATTTGGGTTGCGGGGGCCGAAGGTTCGCGCCCGTCGCACCAAGTCGGGAATCGGACCTCCGAATACTAGAGGTCCTTATCAATGCACCAACAAATGAGGTGCCTACGGGTCGTCCAATGCGCCTGGAAGGATCGCCAGAAGTAAACGTCAAGATGCAGAATTCGGTAGTCCTATCTTCTGGGGCTTATCGGAGGTGGGCGGAGGTGTTACGGGGGTGGTCAGTGGGTATAAGCAGCCGCAGCATCATATTATAAAACCGCATTTTCACTCGACCCTCGTGACGCCTGATGATGGTCTATGGCATATGAGAGTTCAACAAGAAACACCATGGTCCACGTTCTCCAAGAGTATCAAGCCCCTCGAGACTTTGAGGGTTTCGGCGAGGAAGGCTTCGATCCTCGCTGGCCTAACGGTGCGCGTATTGCCATTTCTTTCGTCCTGAACTACGAGTAGGTATAATCGCCCACTCATTGTTACCATCTACTATACTGACTATGCGTTAGAGAAGGCGGGGAGAGGAATGTTCTTGATGGCGATGCCCACTCAGAGCCCTACCTCTGGGAGAAAGGCGCATCTGGAGGTCACAAAGACGGTACACGCTACCTAAACGCCGAGCAGGACTACGAGTACGGAAGCCGTGCGGGATCATGGCGCATTCTCCGTCTTTTCAAAGAGTTCGGCTGGAATTTCACCACATACGCAGTCGGCTGGGCCCTCAAGCGTAACCCCAAGTACGCCAAAGCACTCGTCCGTGATGGCCACGAGATTGCCATCCACGGGCTCAGATGGCTGGACATTTGGAATTACAGCCTGGAGGAGGAGAAGAAGTACATCAAGGAAAACATCCTCATGTGCAAGGAAGCCTCTGGAGAGATGCCTGTCGGTGCCTACTTTGGCCGTGGCACTCCGAATACGCCCCTCGTCTTCCCTCAGGTCTGGAAAGAGCTTGATGCGCCGTTCCTATGGTCATCAGAGTGCTATAATGACGACGTCCCCTATTGGCAGGATATCCCTTGGGAGAAGGATCTGCCTGCGGAGGAGCGGCAGGGGAACTTGCTCATTCCCTACAACTACGACTGCAACGATGGCAAGTTCCACATGTCGCCGGGCTTCGGCAGCTCTGTGGGCGAGACTTACGAGCAATACTTGAAGAACACATTCGACTGCCTGTACCGCGAGGGCGGCAAGATGATGAACATCCCCATGCATACGAGGATTGTTGGCAAGCCTGGGAGGTCGGAGGCACTGAGGAAATTTATGCTGTACGTGAAGGAGAAGCCTGGAGTTTGGGTGACTACAAGACGAGACATAGCGAAGCACATGCGAAAGGAGTTTCCTTACAAGCCGGGCAGCTTAGGTAGGTAATGGAAGCGTACAAGGCTACAGTGAACTTAGAAACCTTCGCCCTCTCTTGCACAAAATGGCGTTTCGATAGGTATCCAGAATAGGAGAGGAAAGAATGAGAAAGCATAAACATAAACACAAAGCGATCAAGAATCGCCAATGTATCAGCACATGCAAGACAATAGGTACCTTAGCCCTATCAGTAGCTAAGTTAGAGCCATGACCACGCTAAGCGCACTGATAAGCACCCGCGACAACGGAGCCACTATAAACCCAACTAGCCCGCCCATATGCGTCCTCCATGCTGGCGAGTACGGTTTATCATCTACAGATGTAGGCTCATCCGACATGTCAGTGTCTCCATCATCTAGATCGCAAGCACCAACCCCGGATCCTCGGAAACGGGGCCGAACAGCGTGCTCTAGATGCAAGCAGCGGAAGCAAAAGGTAGAAAGAAAACCTCCACTTGATCCCCCCCTTCAGAGAAATGATAGCCATGTAAACATACCGAAACGCGCGCCAGTCTGACTATCTGTAGTGTGATGGACAATACCCCATCTGCTCCAACTGCAGCAAAGCAGGGACTGACTGCGACAAGGCAATTGTTGCCCAAGAACCTTACCCAGCCTCATACACAAGAGCACTTGAAGAGAGAATAGCATCTCTAGAGCAAGAACTTGCATATTCGCAGGACCGCCGCCATGAAGCCAAGAGGCGCGCAACACGTCCTGTCACTCCTCTTCAGCAACAAGGTGCAGTTTGGTCTCCCAACCCGGATCTCGGTGACATTGTGGCACTTATCTCTCTGGGAAACCCGGAGGAGCCTGCCTACATTGGACCATCGTCTGGGCTATCCCTAGCGACCATCCTCAATGACATGGTGCAGGCCACGGTTTGGAGCAAGTCCCTACCGGAGGCATGCACGCCAAAAGGGCAGCATCCCACATCCAGAGGACCTGATGCAGAACAGGGACGTGATACGCAGAGGCGCATCGAGATTGAAGAGCTGATCGAAAGGAGTGTGAAGGAGCCCCCGGACGACGAGCTTGGAGCGAGGATGGTCAAGGCGTATGTAAACCAACTGCACCCTCGGTATCCCTTGCTGGATCCCGATGGCCTGTGGCGCCTGCATGCAAAGCGCCATGAGCTCTTTGCAATATCGTCGAACCGCATGACTAAACAAGATCAATTCGGCGTCTTCAAGCTGAACCTAGTGTACGCCATTGGTGCAACCCTAGTACAGCTCACTGACAAAAAAGTGCCTTTGGTGCCAGAGGTAGGCAAGCTAGTACTTTTCCCTGCTTTGCTTGACGATAACGGTGGAGAGGACATGACACTGACAACACCCCCACAGAGCTTCTACTTGGCGGCGCTACGACACATATCAGCAGCTCGAGAGTCTCGCACGATGCAGAACATCGAGGCAATGACGCTCCTGGTCATATACCACCTCCGGTCAGCATCCAGTCACGGGATGTGGTACATGATCGGTCTAGCGATGCGGACATGCATTGACCTGGGACTTCATCGCAAAAGCAACGAACTGAATGTTTCACTAGACATGATCGACCGCCGGAGAAGGCTCTTCTGGACAGTATACTCCCTCGAGAGGACCATAGCTATCTCACTGGGTCGACCACTCAGCCTGCCTGACAGACAGATTGACGTGCAACTCCCAGAGATTCGTCCAGATGCGCGGAATATTGGGCCGACGGCTTTGTGTCTTTTTCGCCTGCGCCGCCTCGAGTCTCAGATCCAAGACGCCATATACCGCGTCGATAAGCCGTTGCAAGATATGCGACCAAAGATGGAGGGACTGTACAAGTCCCTGCAAGAATGGCGAGCGGAAATGATCTCAGAGATTCCCATGTCGTCTCCAGAGGTCAACTACCCCTTGCTGCATTACCACCGGGCCGTGCGCTTGCTCATACAACCCTTTCTGCCCTTGATGGACCCCTCTGACACATATCACACGATTTGCCTCAGGTCAGCCGGGGATATATGTCAGGCTCACAAGCGATTGCACCAGAGCCTGGATTACGGTCATAGCTTCATTGCAGTCCAGACTGTCTTTGTGGCTGGTATGACGCTTGTGTATGCGCTATGGCGTTGGACTGAGCAAGTATGGGATGCAAGAATAGCCGACGACATCAGGGCTTGTTCGCTGGTGCTCTTCGTAATGAGCGAGCGGGCTGAATGGGTCAGGAGATACAGAGATGCGTTTGAGGTCCTGGTCGACGGTGCCATGAGTAGACTCACTTCGCGTAACATCGGCGTATCTTGCACATCAAACAACCAGGAGTTTACGTCTTCCGCGACTAGCAAGATCCATGGCGCCAAGAATGGGCCAGAACTTCAGTCAGCTGATGACAGCTTAACGCCCTCAGGGAGCGGTCCAGAGTTGCCGAGCGACTTTTGGCAGGCGGGTGGGAGCGCAGCAGCCACTTCAGACTGGCAAGGATTGGATATTGTGGAGGAAATGAGGAATTGGATAGACCATCCAGTCTGGATGCCGAACTTTGAGATGCTATAGGTGTAAGCCGGGGAGCGCACATGTACTCAGGCTGTCAATTCTGGCTCATATTGAGACAATTGGTATGTTTGCGACTTGTATTACTTGCGGTTCTGTCACTATGAGTTGCAGTTAAAGGAAGATACTCCTCATTCTGAAACTTGAACAACGTCAAGAATGATGCATCAGACCCGGTACGCATCAATCAGAGCCTAGTATTTGCGCATGAGCTTTTTATGCCGCCTATCACTGACGAAACCCCTTCATTTCTCTTTTAGTCTACGCTTTTGTATCCCCCGCTTCATTTCTCATAACCTCTAAGTTACTGAAGTCTTCTCTTGAACAGGTCCCGACAGACTGCCAGGCTCTGCTAATAAATGAGGAGCTTCTTGCTCAGCTTCTTCTGAGGTTGAGTCCTGTGTCTTCCCTGCCTGGTCATCGACAGGCTTCAGGCCACGGTCACGCACAAAGGCGCATCCAAGAAAACATAAGCCGATGAGTGGAATTTGCAAGATGAAGACAGCCCGGCTGGCATGCATGTATGCGTCTAGCACAATCGGGTTATCTGCCAACCCGGGCGGCAATGAATATGTACTTTCAGCCACATACGCGTACTCGGCAGGTAATCGGGATCGTAGCGCAGCTTGTAGCACGGCAGCGGAGACTGCCAATCCAACGGCACCACCTGAGCAACGGAAGAAGTTCCGGTTCGAGATTATGACGGCACGTCGAGGCTTAGGAGAGTGGGCTTGGAGAGCGACAAGAGTAGGCTGGAAGATGCAGCCAACTCCCATGCCAATGAAGATCATAGGCATCACGATGAGGCCGGGTGGCGAGTCCTTTTTATACAGGAGCGTTAGTCCGGCGCCGAGGGTCCACGATGTGAAACCGATCCAGAGGACCTCTCCGTATCGTTTTGTCCGCGAGATGTACTGGCCAGATAGTATCGAAAAAACTGTCTGGAACGAGACCAGAGTGCAATATATGGCAGCCGAGGACATGATAGAGTATCGACGCGCGTTCTGTAAGTATAGCGGGATGTAGTAAAGGTATGACTGGTAGACTGCGCCGAAGAGGAAGCTCTGGATAAACATGGTGGTCACGGCGATGCTGCTGAAGATGGTGACAGGCATCATTGGCAGCTTTGCGATTTTCCACTCTACTAGCACAAAGGCAACCAAGGAAAGGCCGCCGATGGTCAGAAAACTGATCACAAGAGCTGATTTCCATTCGAAGTACGAGCCACCTGTGGCAAGGTCAGTACAACAAAGTACTCTCGACATGAAGAGCAGAAATGGAGGGAGGACAGGGAACTGGGTATGTCTCCAGACTCAGATGGGGAAGTACTTACCACCCGAGATAGGAATTAATAGAAATATGACACCGAGCGAGCAAGTCAAGGAGCCGGCATAGTCGATCTTCTTTGCACTATCGTTGAAACCGGCCTCGGTCGGCTTGTCCGGGAGAAAGACGAACGAAACTACACCAGCCACGGCACTCAGCGGTGCCAGCATATAGAAGAAGGCTCTCCAACTCGCATGCTCCACGAATGCAGCCGCTAGAAAGGGCCCTGTGATGTTCCCCAGGCCGACGGTTGCACCGAGGATGCCCTGGTACTTGC
Organism: Fusarium beomiforme; assembly: GCA_002980475.2. Taxonomy (NCBI): domain Eukaryota; kingdom Fungi; phylum Ascomycota; class Sordariomycetes; order Hypocreales; family Nectriaceae; genus Fusarium; species Fusarium beomiforme. Next base: position 63,338 of record PVQB02000235.1, read on the forward strand.
CCCTCTGCTCGAGCGTCACGACGTCGCTCACGATGATCATGGCCAAGTTCGAGACACCTCCCCCTCCGACGCCAGCCAGGCCTCTGAAGACGTAGAACATGGCCGCATTTTGCGATAGGCCACAGAGCAAGTCCGCAATAGAGAGTAGCGCAATGGCAGCGAGGAAGACGTTCTTGCGCCCGAAGATATCGGAAAGTCTGCCATAGAGCATCTGGAAGGTCGTATTGGCGACTAGGGAGGCGATACCCGCCCAGGAGATTGAGTCCGTAGCATCGAGGTCCTCTGCGATGGTCGGGAGGGTGGTACTGATGCCGTTTTGGTCGATGAAGGTGATGAGAAGGGAGACTGCTAAGGTGCCGAAGACGACGAGGAGTTGCTTGATGGGGAGGATGTTTGTCTGGTCATGCAGTGCCCTTTCAGCGGCTGTAGGTTGTGCACTCCTGCTGACTGCCATGGCTGGCAGCTCTCTCCGCAATCACGTAGCAAAAAGGCCTCGCTCTGGCTCCTCATTTAGGCGTGGCACAGTATGTAAATGAACGATTGAAAGCTGATTCAAGAGCTAACATGCCACAAGAACAGCCCATTTCTTCGAGTGACGAAGAATGAACTGCAAAAGCATTATTAAAGGGAGTCGCCAGGTAATTCAGAATACCTCCGGGACCGAGTAGAGTACAGCTCGGTGACCCGTCATCGGACCTCCGACGGACTATTCCCTGCTCAACCCCGGGCCAAAGCTTAGTTTGGTATCGGAGCGATCTACGCACTCTTCTTATCTAACTCAGCGATACGATAGACAGTGCTTGCTTATCTTTCTTCGGGGAGGTTCCGATGAAGCGCCTAATCATATAACCGATATAGTAGGTTCAATTATCGACAAAGGCATCCGTCGTTGAGTGCAATGGCACCGTAGCTTTTCTTATCTACTTACTCTCGAAAGATATGCGAGCTCAATGGAAGATAGTGAAGCATAATTGACCCTTCCTTGGGATATGTAAACGAGATGATAACCCGGAGGTTTCGTTTTGACAGGGCATTTTACTCAATCTTGTTTGTCAATACTCGACCTTGTGGCAACACTGCGTGAGACTTCAGATCCGTTAGGAAACAAGCTCGTCACCATGGTTACAGTCAAGAGGATCAAGGAAGCGGCCTCCTCCAAGAAGGAGTTCAAGCGATTCCTCGAAACAAAGGAATGGCCCGAGGAGGGCGAAGCCTTCTTCAATGAGGATCTGCTCCCAACACCGCCAGGTAAGCGAAGACGAAGGGCACCAGATACTTTGCGACTGAAAGAAAGCTTACACGCAATCAAGAGCATCGAACGTGGAATGCCCTCCACTTCTTCGCCTATTACCTCACCCAGACATTCTCGCCTAGCTCGTATAACCTGGGCGCGAGCCTCATGACCATTGGACTAGTAAGTATATACAGTATGCACAACTCTGCAAAAGAACATATAATTAACATCATCTTCTTAGCAATGGTGGCATGGTATGATAGCAGCCGTCATCGGCTCCGCCATTCTCTCCGTCGTCGTTGTCCTCAACTCCCGTGGCGCAAACCGCTATCACATTGGCTTCCCCGTCTACATCCGTGCCGCCGCCGGCATCACAGGCTCAAAGTTCTTCATCATCGTCCGCGCCTCCGTCGCCGTCATCTATTTCGCCACTCAGTCCTACTACGGCGGCATGCTCACGTCCGTCGCGCTGCGCGCCATCTTCGGCTCTGGCTGGAACGACATTCCGAACAAGCTGCCCCAAAGTGCGGGCATCACGTCCAAGAACCTGCTTGCGTTCTTCATCTTCTGGATAATTCAGTTCCCCGTCATGTTCGTCCACCCGACAGTCCTGAGGCATCTGTTTGTGGTCAAATCTGTAGCGACTACGGCGGCACTTTTTGGTGTCATGGGCTGGGCGGTGCACATGAACGGTGGCTCTCTCGGTGACTTTAAGATGGGATATAAAGAGCTCTCAGGCTCCAAACTAGTATGGCCGATGATCCAGGCCATCAATGCCGTCATGGCTGCGCTATGCCCAATTCTCGTCAACCAGCCGGATGTAGCACGATACGCCACGCGTCCGGAGCAGGCTACATGGTCTCAGAGCACTGGTATCCTCATCAGCAAGGTCCTGGTCATGTTTCTGAGCTGTGGGACGACAAGCGCTGCGGCTGGCTTCCTGGGGAAGACATACTGGAACGTCTGGGATCTGTACGATCAGATCTTGACGGTATGCTGGGGACCTGGGGCGCGCGCCGGTGTCTTCTTTGCATGCGTAGTAAGTACTGACAAACAATGGCATTCCCCATAAAATCCAGGGTAAGATGCAAGAAACGAAACTAATGAAACGTCTCTAGGGGATGATTCTAGCGATCATCGCAACCAACGCCGGGTCAAACTCGTTGCCCGTCGGGGCAGACGTCAGTGGTTTGTTCCCTCGCTGGATCAACATCGTCCGCGGCCAGGTCATATGCGCCATGTTTGCGCCTTTGCTCGTCCCATGGAAGATCATCTCTAGCGCACAGTCTTTCCTTGTCTTCCTGGGCGCATACACGGTCTTCTTGATGCCCACGTGTGGTGTAAGTCTTTTTCACCTAATCAACAATATACCAACCGAATCCAGTGGGTCTGACAATGTGAATAAAAAGATTATGATAGTAGACTACTGGATCATCCGTCGCGGCAACTTCCACGTCTGTAGTCTTTTCACTAAGGATCCTTCTTCTCCATACACCTACTATAAGGGCTGGAACCTGCGCGCCATTGTAGCCTGGATCGCAGGTGTCGCTTTTACAGTCCACGGTATAGCAGGCAACCTCAACCCGAATTCCGTCAACCAAGCCAGTAAGAACATGTATCGGCTTGGATTCCTGCTGTCGTTGCTCATGGGAATGGCCATGTACTATGTTTTGTGCCTGATTTGGCCGCCACCAGTGTACCCTGAAGGCTCTATCGATGGATCCATGGTATTTGAGTACATGGCGGACTCGGAGGGCTTCTTCTATGGTGAGAATACTGATACGATTCGCGGTATTGTGGATGGTAGGAGTGCGGAGGAGCAATCGGCTCAGCACAAGGATGGCACCATGCAATCTGTGAGTGAGAAGAATAGCGCTTAGGCGATAGCTGCATTCTGCCGAACTATGCATGGAATCTATCGAAAGACTCACCTCGACTTTGATCTTGCATTTTAAGATGAAGTCGCATTTTACTGTACAATGAAATCTAGGGACAGTCAGAGGTTGTGATATTAAAGAACAATCGGGCAGAACAAAATAAAAGTTTCAGCTTTGAGAAGACACCTCTAGATTGGTCTATACGCTGTCACTTTTCATTGACTTGTTTTCCAATATATGGACATGAGGAGTCATCTAATTAGAAAACCCCAGAACTAGCCTATTGCCTTCTTGCTTCTATTTCCATTGCGTAATGGCTTGCATTAGATTGTCATGTACTAAAATCCATGCTTTTGAGCGTATGAATTTAATTGCCGACCCTTAAGGTGCGGTTCTTGACTTGCTTTACCTGCCATTCATGTCGGGCTTGGACCAGGAACCAATCAACTTTAAACTATAATCACAAAGGACCCCAACCCAGTCGACGGAAACGTCATAATTGGACACCCAAGCGCCGACTGCATCACCCCAGTCTTTGTTAGTGATAGCTCTGATGAGAGCGAACTGATAAAGACATGGGTGGCAGTTAGAATGAGTGGGCGCTAGAGTGGCTGAAGGGGCTGGCCTATCAATTCGAGATAATACAGCATTATCAGAAAGCCGAGGCTTATAAGTGCATCGCAAATTCGACCAATATCAGTCTTTGAAATTCCCAGAGGATCAACGAAAGAGCTGTGGCTGGAAGCATATATATGCCCACATAAACTTAGTCCCTCGAACTCTGCCAAAGACATATCTAGCATGGTGCCCAGATACAGTCAGTGAGAGAGCACCGTGCTGGATCATCTTCGGAGAGAATGGAACTCTGGTCCTCGTTGAAATATGCTACACTTTTTGTCAGTCAACAATTCTGTCCCACCAAAAAGTGGCATACTTGAGTCGTGGGGCATCATCCTTGGAGAGCTTGTGTCTCATCTTATCTAATACCGAATAAAGTTGTTTTGCATGATGGAAATCCAGCTTTCTGTCAAGCTTTTTCAGAACTGCATCCAAAGAGCCGTCGGCGATTTGTAGTGTTTCTCTGTAGAACTTCTCCAGTGCTGCCAGTTCGAAACTTGAAATCTCCCAACTCTTGAGAGAGGAAAGGAGAATCGGGATGGTTATCACGCTCGCTAGATCGCCGAGAGCCTGCATGTAGCATTAAGTCGATCGAGCCCATCCCTTTTCGGTGAATATCGCTAGATCTAGGATAAACCATTCTCTAAGCATATCTGTCAGTAAGACAGTAATGGATATATCTGGTCTTTTCTTCCTTACCTTGTCAACTCCCGCACCGCGTCCTCTCCTTTCATTTCACAGGGTGCTTGCATGCGGAGACATAATTCCAAAAACTCGTCGTGGAAACTCCACAACTCCATTTTCATTCTCGTCCTTCAAAGGTGCCAAGAGATCAATATAGAGCATCCCCTCGTCATCGTGAACAAGGCCGATCTCATCCCCAAAGTAAGTCAAAGGCCCGAGATCAGTTCCAGAAGAAATATGAAATTCTGTAAGGAGAAGCGTAAAGTTCTCGTGGGGGAGCAGATACCAGTTTCGTAAGTATACGAGCTTCGGGAATGGAAGGTATAACGAAACCAAGCTAGCTGTGTCACCTCATGGTCGCGTTACCTCAATTTTTTTGCAATGCCTCCAGTAGGTCTGGGCATGATGAAAGGAGTCAATGACACTTGTGGATTTTTTTGACGCCACTACCGAGTGTCTGTAAAATAAGGGTCACTGTGCTGATGCTACTAGCATGAATATATTAGGGGAAATGATCCACAACTAATCAAAGAGATCGAGCTTCGACCACAGAAATCTGAGAAGGAAGCTCGAAGTGGATTTGGCTCAAAAGTTTTTGTGATTCATAGCTATCGTCGCTATTCCTCTGTTATGCCGTCACTCCCTGATCCCTTAGCCTCTTCATTCTTCTTCCGCTTTCCCCCCCTTATCTCTTACCTGGGCATGTCGCATTGGGGCATGTTACCGGTGTCAAGAGAACTGCTTGCACATCTCCTATCTTTCGACCTGGCGGAGCATGCCATTCAACAATGGCACGGTCGTCTTCGCTGACGGTCATAGGTTGAGAGTCTTTGCATACTCCAGTGTAGGAATTGCAGTAGCTCCACTTGATGAATTGCTTATGACCGCACAGGAGGCAAAACCTCCACCATTTGTCGCACATGTTGGCTTTGTATAACTGAGGTGTGATTTCAGAGTAGAGGTTTGTTTGTAGCTGCGTTCGTGTAAGGGATGTTTGTGTTGTGACTGATGATGGAGAATTGCCCTTGGAGACTTCAAGTCAGGGATTTATAGACGTGGTTGGGCAGTCTTGCAATATTCACGGCTATATTTGCGATGAATCAGTACACAGCTCTTTGGGACACTTGATATGCGTCTTTCACTAGATGCGCTGCGGGATAACTCCCTTCAGGAGTCTCAGTATTAGAGCAAGCTAATGAGCTGTAATCCAGAGAATCACTTGACATAATTCCTACCATAAACTGGTCGCCTACCATTTATCGCTACCAATAGATAGCAAAGTAGCATCAAGGGAACTTGGAAAGCTCATTGAGTTTTGCTTCGAAATTGAATATGGCATTGTAGCCATGCAAATTGATAGTTCGAGGTGTGAGATTGTAACAAAAAGAAAGTTTGCTTACAGAGGAATCTAATTGAGCTTGAGATAAATAAACCGGGGATGATAAATATAGATCATTCTTCCTGTTAAATGTTAGCATTGAAATCACAGAACTTAGCTTGTGAACTCCAGTCATCATCGAAGATTCGACGAGGTTGCTTGATAGTTCATTGGAGCCACCCTAGACTACAGGATCGTAGATGCCTTCCAATAGCAAAAGCTATATGAATAAGAAATTAATTGTGTAGTCTCAACCAATCACAAAACAATTCAGGGCGAATGGTTTAGTGGTATAATACTCCCTTAGCATGTTTCTTTCCTTGGAAAGGACCACATCTGGGAGTGGTCCAGGGTTCGATTCCCTGTTCGTCCAACTTCGGTGGTTAGACTCCACTATTATCCCTCTTTTTGCACATTTGAGGTCTACAAAGTTCTTTTTGATGTTCGAATCCACTTGTAACTGTGGTTGGTTCTTGATACTCATATGTAATAATGTTATGACACTACAAATCTCTGGGTGGCATTTCCTGCATGATTACAATAGCATTTGACAAAGCTGACGGATGTTGCACGCTGACATGCAAATACGAGCGTTGAGCTTTGATTTGTTGAAGGTTCGAAACTTTGTCAACAAAAAGGCGAGAGGTAGGACAACCGCGTCAGGTTTTTAGCTGAGTTGCAACTTGTTAACTCCGATAGTTGGTAACATGCAAAGTATAAATCTGGGAGCATTCAGCGGCTAGCAGAAATGTCTTCACAGACCCCAATACAAATCACAAACACTAAACTTCGTCATCATCACTCTAATCGTAAACATGAGCTATCTTGAAGAGTTCGAAACCGCTTGGTCGGATCCAAAGAATACAGCCATCACCACTCCAGACTCTGATGTCAACGCAACCATTGCAAAGCACTACATAGTTGACAAGCCTTTTACTTACACCAAGACCCAGCTTTGGGACATGGAAATCAAGAAAGCTCATCACCCTGACAAGTACCTTCGCCACCTGGTACAGCCAGGAAGTCTGCAGATTCTCGATCACAGCAAAGACGGTCAGTTTGAGTACTTCATTCGTATCACCGAACAGCGAACCTGGAAAGATCCAGAGGTGTACGCTACTGTGATCGAGCGTGTCTGCCTTGACCACGCCAACCAAAATGCCATCTTTCTCGGCGTTCCAGAAATCACGCTTCATGATGGTACTAGGCTCTCTAGTGGGGAGGACCTTGGGAGGGAGTTGATCAGAAAGGAGCTTTGAGTTTTTCATGTATTTCAGTGCATTACAAACGCGGTTGAAATGGTTTGAAAACCTTACTTGAATACAAACAAAGTAACTTATTCCACTTTGTATTGCTCATTTGAAGAGTTAAGGTCTGACATAAGCTCCGTTGCATCACAGAATCCTTCGGTTCTGAGTCTTACCTCCGCCTGAATTGTTCTTCTACCCCTCACAACTTTAACGTAGCAAAACTCCGATTCCTACAACTTCATCTCGACCTGAATCAAATATTTTGCCTCTCAATAACACCATTCGGGCATGGCTGCCGTGCGTGCGGCTACAAGGCCGACCCTCGTCATAGTACCTGGCAACTTTAGCTTACCTCGATTCTGGAGCACCATACAGCAAGCCGTTGAAGAAAAAGGCTATCCTGTTGAAGTAGTTGCCCTTCAGTCTTCATGCGAAGAAAGGATCGATCCTGCGCCAGGTTTGGTTGATGATGTGAAGGCAGCTACAATACTTCTGAATAAACATATCAATCAAGGAAAAGACGTGGTGTTGCTTATGCACTCGTATGGCGGAATGGTTGGAACTGAAGCAACTCGAGGCCTGAGTCGCGTTGAGCGAGAAAAGGGCGGCCTCAGAGGCGGTGTAGTTCACTTAGTCTTTCTCGCTGCGGTCTTTGCGCCGCCAGGTAAAAGTACTCGGGGGCTATATGAGTCAAACCCAGGCCGTTACCCCCGCCGCGAGGTTCGTTGCACTTGTCTACGGAGGGTTTTATGAATTAACATGGACTATAAAGGGTGAATACCTGGTTTGTGATGAAGAAACAGCCATGTGCTTCTACAGCGACCTCACAAAGGAGCAAGGCCTGCCGCTAGCTCAAGCAGCCTCAAAAGTCTCACAGGCCTTGAGGGTCTTTGGCGATGAGCAGGCATACGATGGGTTTCATAAACTCATCCAGTCCAGCTATATTTTAACTCGAAAGGATATCCTCGTTCCAGAAGTTGCTCAGCGGCAGTTCATCTCGCGACTTGAAGAGAACGGAGGTCGACCTGTCCCTGTTTATGAGCTTGATACAGGACATTCACCTCACCAGACGGAGCCACAGCTTTTGATGAGGACTTTGGAGAGGATACTGGAACAGGAGCATGGCCCAGAGTGAGAAACGGGAAGCTTAGGTTGAAGATTAGTATAGCTAGATAGCTAGTTGTCTTGTCATTTATCCAATTTTAATCAATGACACGCCTTTCAGACACTTTCCGCACTTTGATCGTATCAAATTGAGACATATGAAATAACATGACAGCTGGCAGAATTTCAAAGGTTGGTGGGATTTTCAGCTTACATGTCGCGCCTGTCTGATGCAAGTGACAGATGGCTGATGAATCGATAGGAAGCAGCCTCAGGCATTATCGAGCCTTCAGCTTTTCGATTCTCCCGATCAGTTCAATGCCTCAAAGATCTTAATTATACCCAGCCACGTTCTTTGTTTGACCTCTCAACTCCCTGGAAGCTGGGTAGGCCCCTGGCGCAAGGGTCGATCATGTCTCAGCGCCACTCCCTTGCGTCCCCCTGATGATCGAGAGCTATCGCGTTCTTGGATTCGGACATCGGCAATAACTGAATATTCACCAGTAGAGAAAATCTTTATTACGGGTTATTAGAATTACTCGTTTGAACGTGAAATGCGTATCTCTTTCGCAATACCACGGCAGCGCGAACGGGAGGAAAGTCATTGAAACATTTATCACACGATATATAAACGCGTTGACAACAAAGTCCTCATAAGCACTTAATAAATTCCATGTTAACAGAAATAATAGAATATTGAACTTTGAACTTGGCCATTGCTCTGGCAGACTCGATTGATTCGATCCCTTGACCCATCTGAAAGTGAGACATTGAGGTCGTCTAGCCCCTACCCATTCCTGTCGACCCATCTCGCCTCCCTCAAACACGCTGCCATTCAAATCGATACACGAGAATTCCAGTGCGCAAAGTTTTCTCTTTTCTTAGCGCGTTTCAGCTCTTCGCTCTGCAGGCTTCCAACCACGCTCGCGAACGAGGCCCTGACGAGATGGCTCTCCCTACTTTACTAGCGCCTTTCCGCCACAGCAAAGCGCTGAACAGCTGAACAGCTGGTATGTGTGACTGCCGACAAAGCGTTTTAATGGTTATCGCATTATTCAGTACCGTAATTCTGGGCTTCCCAGCCACGCGGGTTGACGTGTGAATAATGCAGTATCGATACCAAGATGCGCAACCTCTTGAATATGGCGTTCCAGAGCAGAATCGGTGGAGTGCTGCTATGTGTATAACAAGCAGGCCATTTCTCTCAACTGAAGAAACTCATCACACTACAAACACGGCAGAAATAGAGACAACCGTCTTCAATCTCTTATCTTTAACTATTCTTTCACATAATTTGACTTGAAGATGAGAACATCACTGGCTTTCCTGGCTCTGGCAGCCACAGCCTTTGCTATCCCCCAAGCTGTCACAGAAGACATTGCTCCCAAGGGCGACCCCCCAAAGGGCTGCTCAACCTCATATGATGGCCAGTTCGAGGTCACAATCTTCAAACCCGGAAACGCCAAGCGCGATGTCACCGAGGTAAGCAAGACCAACTCTCAAACACGACGATTGACTAACAGACCAAAGCGATCATGCAATGGCGAAGGCGTTCTCGTCTTGAACCTCAAAGATGGTGTTCTCAAGGACGCCCGAGGTCGAACAGGCTATATCTCTGAGAGCTTCCAATTCCAATTCGACAAGCCCGTCCAAGCTGGCGCAATCTACACATCCGGTTTCTCAGTCTGTTCCAACGGAACCCTCGCATTCGGCCCCTCTGCGATCTTTTGGCAATGTCAATCCGGAGACTTTTACAACCTCTACGACCGCAACTGGGCCAAGCAGTGTGAGCCTGTCGAGTTCGGCGTCATGCCCTGTGGCGGCAAGAACACAAAATCCTCTCCCAAGAAGAGAATCGTGGGAAGCAGTGTTATCGCAACGACAGTTGTAACTGTTGTTTCTGACGGTACTACGCGGGAAGTTCCTACAACTATTGCTGTTCCTATGTGCCAGATTGGTGATGGCCAGGTTCAGGTTCGCACAACGCCTTGTGATGACATGGAATTGCCCATCATTACTGCTCCGCCTGTTAGCCAAGTTTCGGATGGCAAGCTTCAGGTTCCCACATCAGCTCCTCCTGCACCTCCAGCTGCTCAGAAGCCTGCTCAGCCTGCGGATGACAAGCCTGCTGGGGATAAGCCACAGGCTACTGGTGACTCGAAGCCGGGTGCTTCTCCCGCTGGAAACGCCGCACCTGACAACACCGGCGCTGCCCAAGCCGATAAGCCTGCTGGAAAGTCGGCGGCCAAGGGGACCGATGATGAAGTGCTGGTCACTGACTCTGGTGCCCCCTCCGACACCGAGGCTGAGGAGACTGGTTCTCCTAGCAGCACACGCGCAGTGAAGCCTTTCAAGCCAGAGACCAGTGATAGTGGTGACTCAGCGGAGACTGGCAGCTCCAGTTCTGGTTCAAATGGTGCCTCATCTAGTGGCGCGGCTCAGTCGGATGCCTTGAAGATTGCAGCAAGTTTGGGCATGGTGCTTATCTCTGGTATTTTCGGAAGCTTGTTGATTCTTTAAATGACGTTGGAATTGGGATGAATGATTGAGGTTATGATTGTACATGTTTTCTCTGCATAAATGTGGTGTTCTGGCTTTCTCATGTTGGAGGTATTAGTTTAGTGGATTTAGACATCTCCTCGCAATTACGCAATAACAATAGACATGGTATCACTTAAAAAATACTCAAACGAGTAGAAACAATGCAAGTACGCGCAATTGCTTCCGTTCTTAATTTGCTTATTACCAAGGCCAGTCAAAATGATTACCCCACTGGAAACGCTGTGAGTGGGCCTGCTTGGCACTAATGTTCGTGTCCGCCAGCGGCATTCACAGCACGGCTTAGCTTGTGAAGGGTCTTCTACAAACTCGCTTGACTCACAATCTTCTTAAACTTGACATCCAATTCAAAAAAAGGTTTGGATGCTAAAGGCCATGGATAACATCAATTATCTCAGAGAGATTGCCGGCCAATTTAGCCTGACATCAAAGACCTTGGCAATTGCCATCTTGCTAGGCAGCCTCTTCAGTCTATGGTTGCACAATGTCCCCTCAACGCCAAAAGAGCTTCGCAATCTCCAGCGAGAAGGCGTATCCTCAAGCAACATGAGCGACCAAACCGATCCCAAATACGACCTCTCCACGAACGCTGCGACTGACGGTCCAATTCGCATCAAAGCAATCTTCGTACATCCCATCAAATCATGCGCTCCTGTCGAATTGAACCGCGCACAGCTCATCAAGAGCGGGTTTGTCTGGGATCGGTGCTTTGCTCTAGCGACCGAGGTCAATCGAGCAGAGTCCGAAGGCGGTCCGATATGGCGATTCATCAGTCAAAGGACTAAGCCTCTTATGTCGCAGATCAAGACTGAGTTATGGCTTAGACCTCAAGAGAGTAATGCGAGAGAGCCATCTTTTGACTCGGTCGGGTGCCTAGTCTTCAAGTTCCCAGACCCAGATTCTCCGAGTTGGTCCGACCAGCTTAGATCGATGCTGTTCTCTCATCAAAGGGAGGTCTCTGCATTTGTGCCGCTAAGTCCCGACGAAAGTTATCTCAAAAAGCATGGGATCGCGACGAAGGCCTTTGCCATTCATTCACGGGAAGCAAAGGGTTTGGACATGGGAACAGCACCGACCGTTGCCGGTGCACTCCCCAAACTCAAACGTTTCCTCAACATCCCCGAACACCAAAGTCTCACTCTTTTGCGCTGCACACCAAACAGCCTAGTGCCAACCGAGAAGAACCTCGCACCTTTAGAACACATCGGCAGGCCGGCTGTTCACGGTTACACAGATCAGCAACCCGTCAACGTGAACAATCTCGCCTCCGTCCACGCAGTGTCAGCTCTTCTCCCTAAGGAAAGCCAGCCACTGAACGCCCTTCGCTTCCGCGCAAATATTTGGATCACAGGCGCTCCAGCGTTTGACGAAGAAACATGGAAACGATATCGCGTTACCCCAAAGCGACAACCTGGTATAACACCTTCGTTTTCTGTTGTTTGTCGGACATCGCGCTGCACTATGCCGAACGTGAATCCTCTCACGGGTAAATTCGATACAGACAAACCGGGTGGAGACAAAACACGAGGAAATGCGCAGCCGAGCTCAACGCTTGTCAAGTATAGAACGGTTGAGGACGGGAATCCGAGAGCTCTTGGATACCTTGGTATGCACTGTGTCCCAGAAGATGCCGGGTTGCAGGAAGCCGCAAAGAATGCTGAGAGTCTGTATGTTCAGGTTGGTGATGAGATTGAAGTTCTCGAGCGAGGAGTTCATCTGTATGGATCAACTGCGAATGACTACTAGTCTACAACCAAGGCCCTCGGTAGCCATTATTATCATTTCCTCAACTGGTTCAACGCTGATTGACTCCGTATGCTTCAAGATCAGTCTATCTGGGGCAGAATATCCTGGCTAGCGCGGCCGATCAATCTTACAAAAAGCCACATTTGCTGCCAAGCCAACACTTGTGTTACCATGTAAGCCTCAACAACGTGCTGATAGGCTATCTCGCTCTTGATGATTGGACAACACATGTTATGCGGGGGATATGTCGCGTTTTTTTTTTTTTTTTGTGTGTTTGGGGGTTGAGTGATGGTCCAATTTAAACGCTATGGGCTGTTATTATTGTAAGCATGAGAAGATGGTGTTGGAAGATTGTGGAACTCAAAATCAAGGTATTGAATCATGAAAGCAGGGTCAGTATTTTCGCTGGGGTAGTAGTTTGTGGTAAATTGCTACCGATGCCTTCCAGAGAAAGTCCTCAGATATACCACAGTGTGTCGATCTTGTTTGTACACCGGCCCTGCCTGTGGCTTGCCATAGTCTCTTCACATTTCTTTTGCTTGCCCTCTCCTGTAGTTTTCTCCTCTCTCCTGAATTTCCTCCCCTCTTCCCATTTTTCTTTCCCATCCTCTCATCTCTTCCTCTCGAACCCCTCGGGCACCCTGATCATGAGTGCACCCGAACCTGCGGCCGTATGGCTTCCTGACGAAGTCATTCTGAACATTCTGTCCATGGTGCAAGATACCGACGAGACTGGTACCATCCCCTGCAAAAAAGCACAAGCAACTCTCTACAATGCTTGCTTAACTTCACGGCGCGTTGGAAGTCTCGCCCAAACATTCCTGTATCGCTGTGTCGATGGGCTGTCAACCACGTGCCTTGCGACGCTTATACGTTACAAACGTCTGCGTCGGCTAGTTCAGGAGCTCTATCTTCCCTTTGCCTGTAATAATATGGTGAGAAAATACTTCAAGCTCGTGGCTAAGTTTCAAGGGGAGTTAACAATATCATTCCAACAGGAACTTAAAGATATGATTGAAAAAGCAGCGCATTACGTTTGCGTAACAGCAAAATGGCTAGGTCTACTCCCCAGGCTTCACAGAATTATCATAAGCCCTATGAACCCTATGAGCATTATGACAGCCTTCTCGTCTCGGGTCCTGGAACAGTTGGAGAATGGGCCAGAGCGGTTCTCTCGGCTGACCAGAGTTGACATCAGGCCTTGCTCACCCCATGCACCATGTTTTGTTCAGCACAACTTTGCTCTTTTCAAGCTCCCGTTTCTCAAAACATTGACAATTCGCCAGACCTCCTGGAATATACTAAGTTCCAGAAACGATCCGGATGTGCAAAACAATGCCTTCAAGCGACTTGAGAGACTTGACGCGGAATTTTCATTGATATTACCCGATACCTTGAAAGATTTTTTATCAAGCTGCCAGAATCTGTGCTTTCTTAGAATTAACGTCGTGACAATGTCAGACATAAGCAGCAATCCCTACGACTACAAATTTGGGGACTGGCTTCAGAGTTGCCCTGCTCTAGAGAGCCTCGACATCCAGATCAAATCATATCGAGAGTCGGCGGATGGCGATCGAGCGGTTCAGGAGCAGGCTTGGGTGACCAACAACATCGGGTCACTCCAGTATCTGACGCGTCTCAAGAAGTTGTCTTTGAGCGTAGGGTTTCAGGTTCTGAGCATGGCAAGTACGGGAGAACCGCCTGTCCTTCCCAGCCCACTGACCTTCGACTTTGTCAACATGCTGCCGACCTCGATCGAGGAGTTTGAGATCCGGAATCTCAAAATTCGTGACCATCGTTCTTTCGCGGACAGTATCCTTGCACTTCCGGCGGCAAAGCGGCTTACGAATCTCTATCGAATCAGTTCACCCGAATCAGAACTACTACGAAACCCGTCTTGGAAGATCATCCGTCTTGGTCAATACGAACGGATTAGAATGCTGAGCCATTACCCTATGAGCACCCCTCCACCACACGCGGAGAGCCCTCGAGACAAGGAACAAAGCATTGGAAGGCATGAGGGAGGCAGAGGTAAATAGAAAAAGCATACAGTATTGTATGAGGCCGTGAGCGTGGAAGATTCTTATCTGTAGTAGAATAAAATATAAAGAAAAGTTATTGTTTGCGCATGATTTGTATGTTCAAGAGAGATGTTGAGTATCAGATAATGTCTCGTTAATGAACTCGATGTGTGACCATGAATATCAAACCGAATCAAGATGTCAAATTTCGTTCAACAAACTAAACTCCTATGCCGCTCTGCGAGTTTCGACACTTTTCAAAGACAGTAGAACATTCCCTATCCTAACTTCGCAAATTCCCCAGAAGTTGATCCGCTCCAACATATGCATCATGTCTAGATCATGTTAGCCAATGCCTACAAGTCTAAATAAATTGTGGCGATCTACAGTGTCTGCAGAAGGGAGTGATAGTATCCATATCCTTTCTCACACTAAAACAAGAATGACCACCCCAATAGCGCCCTTCATATTCGCACGGTTCCATCGACAAATTCATGTCGGGTGTAAACTTTCGAATATTCATGCACAAGATGGCAGCAACATGTTGAGCAGACAGGCGAAAATTGGAACTAGGGGAATAGGTTCTCATCTGATTCTCAAGCTGTTTTGTATACGCGTGTCTTTTGCCGATCTCGTCTGGAGAGACTCGAGGCTGAGGACTGGTAAATTGGCCAGTCAAGGGGACATCTTGTCCCTGGAGTTGCGCAAAGTCAGCCATATCGCCAAATGAAGTCCGGTAGATGAAAGGAGAAACAGTAAAATCTTTGAAGAGTTGTTAGTACGAGAACAATGCTTTTTTGAGTGTAACATGAAGTGGGGGAAAATGATTAAGCTCTCATAATAGAAAGTGTATTTCATTGCATCATTGTGCCTTCCAGCATGTGCGAGCAACGAACCCCAAGCAACTTCAAAAGCCGAAGAACTGAACGGAACGACTTGATTGGCCACTTGTGGTAGCATTCAAGTTTAAGGCTGATGTTAGAACACGCCCTGAGCAACGGATGAGAAGCGTATCACGGTGACTGGGTTACAAATACCATGGAGCAACGAGCTTCTAGGTTTATATAGGGCAAGATAGGAAATGTAGGTTTCATGATATTTCAAGATGACTTAATGGCTTCTAGAGACTGATACCGGATTTCTCTTGACCAGATACGTATACTTAGTTGACAAGCTTGATATTGTTAGTTGAGGCTTTATGCATAATCGCCTAGGCAGCAAGTTCTGCTTGAACTCCGAGCTAATTGGGCATATTTACTATACTTGATTGATATAGGAAATGCCAGAACATCAACCTATGAACCAGTCAACTACTAAATCTTGCCCTCGTCCAAAACTGCAAGCAAAGTGTCTCGTAGTTCTGCCTCGGTGTATACCAATTTGGCTCCAAACCGTTTACAAACTGCCTCAACGTTGCCTCTCTTCCTATAACCGTCCCGAGCACAAACTAAAACTGTTTTCGGTTTCGATTTCACCGCCAAACCAAGCTCCATAAGACTGATTGGGGCATCCGTGAATGGATGAAACATGAAAACAATAATGTCTGCTGCCTCTTGCATGTCAAGTTCCCACCAAACCTGCTCCTCCCACCGCTTGTCAGAGAAATCCTCCTTCCATGTGCTATCCCAATCTGGCCGGTTTGGATTGAAGATTGTCACAGGATGGTTGATCAGGGCATTTGCCAGAGTTTCTCGCCAGTCGCCCTCGCCAGTATTTGTTGTTATTCCTGCCAGGAATATGGTTCTGTTTTTGTCGTCTGGGTCAGGCTTGCGTGGGGCCATCACAATCTTGGCTTGTTGTTCCATGTTTGCTTTGCAATACGCTCGTCTTTTTTTGTGCCAGCTTGGGTACGCTGATATGGTGAGTAGAAGGAAGTTTGATTTAACAGGACGCTTGCACTTCCCCGCCTTTGAATACATGGATATCAACAGCCAAATTGGCAAATGATTGGTCGACTAACTCATCAGTCATCAGCAAACTGTCTCGTCAAAATCACTCTTGCTTGGGCAAATAACTGCCCTCTTACATTATGTGAAGGCCATATGTCCCCAATATTAGACTTCTTTCTCAACTCACTGATTCATATCCTCCTGCCATCCTAGAGCCTACCCAGCATATCATAACTTTACCTAGAATCTGACAATCTTCCCTAAACTACCTAGGTACCAGACTTATCCTCCTTTTGCGATGATCTTTACCCTGGTTCTACCTTGGCTGAGCTCTTAGCTACTGAAAGTCAATGCGAATTCTAGTGGTAGTGTAGCCTTCTCATCTAAGGTAAATTCCATTTACAATTAAGTGAACTGATCGTTTGTTATCTTCTACGACTTATCTTTGTTGTAAGAGTCGTTGAAAGCACGTCTCTTGAGTGTGTTTGATGTGGCCGCCTTAGGTCAACTTTGTTCGCTTAGGCGTTCTTTGATCGAACAATGGATCATTGATCCATCACATCGAGAAGTACTCCTTGTTCACTACCATGAAGAACAGATCATCAATGTCCGAGACTTGGGCATGAATTTTTTTATAGACCCTTTCTCAGCATCTGAACCTTCCTAATTTCGTTTCTTCATCTTTGCAGCCGGTATGTCAATTTGAGAAAAATCAATTTCAAACGAAATTCTGGTACCCCTGCGCTGAAGAATCCAACAACTATGGCTGAGACTAACAATTTTTCTGAACAGTTTCAGCCTTGGCAGATCAAAGCTCTTCAGAATGGACGCACACCGTTACCTGAGAGTCCAGGAGAAAGACCGTGGCTGAGCTCTTCCATCGAATCTGAGCCTATACCAACCTCCACGGCAGAGTCAAATACCAATACAGCTCAAACCTCGCAAGACACTACGGTCATTATCACCAATTCCATGTCAAAACTGAACATCAACTAATATCGTTCACAGTTTCCTCCAAACACCTACCACACATGGTACCGCACATGGTCAGAAGAAGAAATGAGATGTCTCATCAACATGAAAAAGGACGGATATATCTGGGCAAAGATCGTGGTAATTAACTGGCCTTATTTCTTATTTTGTGAGGTGACTAACTCGAGGTTTTACAGACAGCTTTCCCAAACCGGACTATTTCATCCGTCAAGCAGGCATACAACAAACGACGATTTAGGATGGAGCGTTAGATGGCAATAGAAGCAGCCGCAGCTACCCCTGCTGGCCCTGCCACCGATGACGAGGTTGATATGTAACGCAGTTCTTAACTTGAAGTTGATTATACGAAACTTATGCGCATTTCGGTACCAGGGCTATCTCATCTCTCTGCCGTACTATGTATTCTTCTTTCCTATCAGATCGTGCCTTTATTCTAGTATAGCCCTCTGAGACCTTCCTATTCAGAAATATAAGCTCTCATTTCAATACGAGTTCTTGTCCTTGAAACCCTGAATTTATTTTCTGGCCCTCTCTTCGAAGTCGGTACCCTCGACGTTATGACATGTAATTCTAAACTTCTTATAAGAGAGACCCGATTTCATCCACCTACACCTAATATGGCTATCCTCGCAGTTATTTTTATACATTGGCAGTATTGTGCTGTTGAAATTTAATGCTGTTAATATCGTTAGCAGCTTCTGGCAGTGCACGACAATGGCAGCAGTGTCAAAGCTGGCTACCATTAACAAGCCCACCGTTACTCCTGCTTCTGGATGTTTCTCTCTTCGTCGTTTCCTTCAATTTCCCACTTTCCAACAATTGATGATCCGAAGCCAGTTATACCAAGAAAGGATACATACAACTTATAGTTAAGACATGAAGCCCTGGCAGACACGAGCGCTTGGGCAGGGGTGTACGCCCCTGCCCGAAAACCCTGGCGAACGGCCATGGTTACGCAGCACTGTCTATCCTACTAGACGTAGTGGTCTTCGACCTGGGTCTATCGCGCATAGCGAGGGCTCGACAACTGTCCAAGGCTCCAATCCCGCCAACAACTCCATCGCAAACCCAGCCGCAGCAAATGTAAGCTCCCTCATTCCGAGGGACATTATTTACTCACTGATCTTGTTTCAGGAAGGCAGAAACCAGTCATGCCGTTTCTGGGAGGAGTCTGAATTGCGTCGTATGATCGAAATGAGATCTGGCGGGGCGGAATGGAGCGCCATAGTGGTCAGTTTCATGTCAAATTTCCCATGGTTGATTTATTCCCAAGTGCTAATTCCTTATCAGCGAGCTTTCCCCGACCGCACTTTGGAGGCCCTTAAGCAAACGTATCGCAAGCGTCGACACGGTATGGAGCAAAAGCTCGCAGAGAAGAACAGCATCCCAGAGGATAAGGATAATAGCTAAATCAATATACCGTAATTTATCACAGCGAGCCGAGAGTGCAGATAGCCAGACTATCAAGAGCTCAGAGACAACATGAATTCACTTGAGATATATATACTGGTTTGGTCCTGGACCCAAAAGATCATTCTCCAAAGTCTTGACAATACCGAACATATTCATCGCCAGGGCCATCACCACAAGACGGGTCACAAAGCCTGTCATAGCAGCTTTCATTAAATTGCACACTATCAACTTATAGCATGTCTTTAGTTATAGAGTAAAGGTGCTTCAGATTACTTTATGGTATAGGATTAACTGCCAGGTTTAAGACTAACTTCATTGTTACGGTAATTCCCATATAGTTGTCTTGAAGGGTTACGACAGACCTTTCGCAAGAGGTGTTATAAAATCGAACAAAAAATCGCAAAGGAGAAAGACAAGCTACAGGGAGCAGAGAACAAGAATGGCTAATTTCATTCTCCGCAATTTATGTTGAAGGAAGAAATTGGGCCGAGTTGATAACTATGATTTAGTAAGTCGGAATGGGATACACAATTGCATGGGTTGTTCGTGTCGCTTGAGAATCTACATAAGGATCCAGAACTACAACAATCGTACCAGTCACAGCACCACGACGAACTTACCCTCTAGCAGTACTTATTTTTAAATAGTGAAGATTCATAATCCTCGGAGAAACTTTCTATGATACTCAGTACCTTATTATCACTTACATCAAGCCATATGTTGCCGCCAATGCATAGGAATTTGTGGAAGGTGGAGGGACAGTATGCTTCATGGCGCCGACATCAATGCTTCGCATGAAGCTGACAAGGCTACGACGTGTTAGTCTGATGTAATTGCATCATGCAGCCTTTAAACCGGGCCTGGAGCTGCTACTAGATCAACCAAAAAAACGGCTGCTTGATCCAAAGCACATCTCATATCCTACGACATTCGAGAGGTAACAATTGCAAGGAAGAATGGTAAAGTCTGCCGCAATGAACTAAGTTATTATGGACAATGTTGCACCTTGGCAAAACTCTTTTCAAGCTAGCCACTTCTTTGACATGCGAAATGACGCTGGATACTTCGAAAGACAGTCAGGGAAGAAGTACGGCTCGTAACCGCGTGGCGTGGGAGAGGAGCGCTGTAACGAACTTAACCTTTTTGACTCTTTACTACTGTTTTTGCGAAAGCTTTATTCTCTTCTCCCTATTTCGTCAGCCTCCTACTTAAAATCAACTATCACCAATGTCTGGTTCTATCAAACCTTGGCAACAAAGGATCCTCACCAAGGGCAGGATATCTCTTCCGGACGCACCAAGCTACTGACCACGGCTCAAGATAACATCCGACAATTCAGAGACAAATAGATTCTGCAAACAATCGAACCGTGGATCTCGTTCAGTATCAGAAGACCATGCCAAAGTCAATGTCAGGCTCACTGTATGCTTCATCCCATAGTCTTCCTAGAAACTTTCTACTGGCCCTCTATTCAACAGAGGCAACGCAAGAAGATTGCATAAGGTTGCACAAGCTAGTTCACCACCAGCCGCCATGATCAGTACTGGAGAGTTCTTGGATTATAATGGCAATTGTCTAAACCCACAATAGGCATCAATTATATATAATCTATTGTTTGCTCGGATGATACGTATCCAGCAGTATAGATAAGTGAAGTTGCATTGGCAGATGATTCTCTTGACAGTCCCAAATCACTGCCTCACAATAGCACAATGGGGCTACTCCTTTCATTGTCCTTTGTCAGTACCTACGGCATTCACTCACGAAATCATCAAGAAATTTATATAAATTAAATCTTTCTGCCTCCTAGTATACTATCTTTCTCAACTGCCAGGCCACCAGCTTAGATTTTATAAAGACACAAATCGTACTGTCTTGAATCCTTTCCAGATATAAATCAAGCTAGAGCTAGTATGGACAACTCTTCCAGAGCCATCAAGCCTTGGCAACAGAAAGCCTTGGCGAGAGAGAGAACGCCTCTCCCAGAAGGCCCTGGCTTTCGACCTTGGCTGACTTCGACACAAAAGGCATCTGAAACTGGACGACAAGCTGCAGAAACTAGCAGCTCATTACCTTCACTGCCTCTAAGCACTGCCACAAATCCTCCCACTGCACAAGCAGGAATGGTAAGTAGCCACGGAATTTCAGCGATATAAATGCATGGCTAACATTATTGCTCAGGTCAACAACCAGGGCTACAGGTTCTGGACCCAGGATGAAGTCAAGCGTCTCATCGAACTGAAGAGAGAGGGAAAATCATGGAAGGAGATCTGTGTAAGTTATGATCCTGACTTTTTCTCTTGTTTCAAAATGACTGAAAATTCCATCTCACAGGACCATTTTCCTGGTCGAACTGTAGAGTCTATAAAACAGACATACCACAAGCGCAGAGCCGCTGCGGAGCAACAAATGGACACGGCAGTGGAGGAGGAGGAGAATCAGAATGAAATTAATGACTGAGGTGTTTTGCTAGAGACAGAAGAACAAAGAAGCACGCCAGTCACCACTCCTATTACTTGTTCCTGAACAGTGCTCACCTTTCATCATCATAATATGTTCTTCTTTGTTTTATCAGTAGTTTCGCCGAGGTTCGCTCCTCCCATCACCGTTCCTCTCAGACCCGTTCGGCGGCCGTGCCGAAGAGTTCCAGAGTGCTGCAGATGCCGCCAAATAACTCCGTCGACAACGCAGTTCTCAACCAATCTCTGGCCGAGCTCACCTATGCTCATCACTCCCTCGTCAAGGCGCGTGCCTCGCCATTTTCCGGTTCGAAATCCATTGCTCTTTCAACTTGCCGGCTGGCCTGAATCCCGCCGCTGCCGCCACCCCCGGAAGGAAGACTGCTCGCATCTTCCTCACCACCGTTATTTGAGCCACGGGGGAGACAGGCACATTCACCTTCTGGATGGTGCCATCCAACGTCGTCCCTCGCCCCAGTCCTGGCACTGGAGCCTCGTGCTTCATGGCATATCCTTTTACCGATAGGGATTTTATATGAAACACATGGCGTCGATGCTGTCCTCCCTTCTACCATACCTTTGAACAGAATGCCGCGGAAGCTCCCGAAACACAATTGACTCTTTCTTTTAATTTTCATATAGGGTCCACTGGCGATTCCACTCTTAGATAAACAGAGATGTGCGCAATCTGTCCTCTCTAGGAGATTTTGGTATCATAGTCGCATACAAGAACACACTTCCTTGGTTTCTTTTGACTTATTGTGTTATCATCACAATGTCCGGATCAAACCACGGATCATTCTGCGTTATCATTCTGTCCAGGTGGGAAATGTTCTCCTTAGACCGGTAGGAAACTAAAGTAGTTCTTTCTAAATATACTAAGTTCTGCGCAGAACCTTTTAAGCCTATCGTAAACTCAAAAATATTTATCATGACCTTAAGTCGAATTATGTAGTCTTCATCAAGCTCACCTTGACCGGAGCAACAATTAACCGTGTGTGTCTTCCACCGGCTCCACTCATCACCCGCCGAACCTCCCCCACATTGCAATGACTGTGCCTTTGAATTCCGCGCTACATTGGCGGGGTATCGGTGTAACACGAACTTCATCATCGCTATCTGGACGCTATAAACCTCAATTTGCCTCGGGTTTATTGTGTGGTTACATTCCTATGTCGCCAATCACAATACTATTGGATATCGATATATTTTCCCTTTCAATTTATATACAAACGACAGCACTTGCCCGACATGGATGACCAATTTGGAGGACGTACCGACGACGATCTCTTCTATGATGACTTCGAACCTGTCGAGAGCGAGACTGTCGTCGCCAATGAAGTTGTGCCTGAACCCCAACCTACACCTGTAGCACCCGCTCAAGCGCCAGTCCAAGCATCTCCCGCTCCTCAAGAGAAGCCAAAGCCAGCGCCAGCTCCCGCGCCTTCAGCCCCTGCCTCCAAACCCGCTGGCCTCTCCTCATCAAGATACGCCGATAAGCCAGCTCCTCCCAAGCCCGCAAAGCAAGTTCCTCAACCCACCTCGAATGCGCCTCCCAACGCTCCAACCGCTCCTCGCGAGAAGAATAACCACGGTTCGCAAAACACCGCCGCCAATGCTGCAGCCCGTCTTCAATCTGGCGCAAACCCGCGACAGAAGCTCACGGACGAAGAACTTGCCGCAAAGATGGAGAAGATGAAGCTACTCAACGCAGAGAAGGCGCGCAAGTTTGAAAAGGCCGAGAAGGACGAGAAGGACCATGCTGCGGCGTATGCTCGTGGTATGGAGGAGGCCAAGAAGCGTCGCGCTGAGGAAGCCGAGCGACGTAAACGTGGTGAAGAGGACAGGCGCAGGCTAGAGGATGAGCGCGCTAAAAACAGGGAGCGGAAACTAAAGGCTATGGGAATGAAGGAGGGTGGCTGGGATGAGGGCAAGGATGCCCTGGAAGAGGAGGAAAACAGACGGTTCCGCGGCGCAAATGGTGGCATCCGAGGATCTAAAAGCTCTGGTCTCGGTGGAAGTCGGTATGCTTCGAGGGATAACGAAGAACATGATGTTGATCGATTCCTGGACGAGCGACATCGCGGTGGTAGGGGCAGAGGTCGCGGCCGTGGAGGACGAGGAGGCAGAGGTGGACGCGGTGGCCATGACGGCGCACCACCAGCACCACCCAAACAAGCCGTCCCAGCCGCCGAAGACTTCCCAGCTCTCCCCGGTGAGGTCAAGAAGACCGCGCCCGCACCAGCAAGCGACAAGCCAGCTTTCGCTGCTGCAGCAGCTGGACCTCCTCCACCGCTGCCACCACCAACTGGTGGAAAGTGGGATGAAGAAATGGATGAGTATGACGAGCTGAGCAAGAAGTCATGAGCAAATTGAAAGAGATGGAAGACTAGGGATGGCTTGATAGCGGAGTTGGAAAATACCATAGGCAGCATTGTTAGACAGCATCGATAGTCAAAGCGAGATTGAAAGAATTCTCCTCATTTCTATATGCCTCTTGGCGCTGAGCTGCTTTTCTAGAAAGGGTATTATCCTGCTCTTCGCCAACTCTTGCATTCTTATTTCCGTCCATTTTATACACAGCGCCAAACGCCTAAGCAACCCAATGAATAATTATACACTGATTACCATCCTCCACGATATCCCCTCCCACCACGACCGCTCCTGTATCCTCCTGAACCTCGAGGTCCTCTAGGTCCACCAGATCCATCGTCATCCATAGGTGCCCTCGATCGACCCTTCATCTCCTTGGGGAAAGTATCGTACGTCTTTCTCATTTGTGCATATCCCAAATGCATCTTTCCGTAAAAGTGATCGGCAAGACGTCTGTCGTTGTCGAGTCGACTCAAGTAGGCACCGCAAACGTCGCAGACCTGTAGCTTCTGATGGCCTGAGGGACCAGATGTGTCGGAGAGAGCTTTGAGTTCCTTCTCTCGGTCGGATTTGGATTGCGATGCCTGACGGACGCGGAAGAGTTCGTCTTGCGCGCGTGCAACCTCGCCCATCGATCCAAGGATTTCGACTTCGAGGAGGCCGTTGTTAATGGAGGCCGTGAGGTCGGAAATCGCTTTAAGCTAGAAAAGTTAGTATTTTACACCACAGGGAAAGAGCAAGTAACATACCAAAACGTTGGTCTGACGAATCTCATCAGGCGTCTTCTCCAATCGTCTCTGCGCAGCATCGATTCGGCGATTACAATCATCGATATACTTTTGCAGATCGCGCATATAATCGTACTCAAATCCATATTTCTGCTTCTCCCGATCTGATAGCGCATCATACTCCGCTTTCAATCCTTCATTGTGCACCTTCGGACACGGTCCTATATCCTGCTTTGTGTTTGTGAAGAGATCGTGCGGACAGGTGCCTGCGAGGTACGATCGGCAGACCTTGGGGTCGGTGAGTGATAGTTGAGCGGCGCGGGACGTCGAAGATGCGCCCATAAGCTGCTCGAGCAGCTTTCTTTGTTCAGCGGCCATTGTGATTGTTTCGTTTGAAGATGTTGAAAGTTGGCGGGGCCTCAAGATTCAAGATGCGACGGCATGTGGAGGAACGCGCCTGGGAAGCTAACTTTCTGCCAGTTTCCACCGCTTACTAAATCGAATCCTCCACGTCGCAATAGCTCTCGAAGCTACGACACCCAAATCGATCTATCAAGGGCAGAGGTGCGATGTGAAGTCTTGATCGACTTCCAACACTTTTCACCCTTTTTTTCTTTCAAGATGCGCCACTTTCTGGCCTATCTCCTCCTCGCCATCACCAATGGCTTTGCACTCACTTTGGCCGCTGCATCCGGTTATCACGAGCAATTGACGCTTCGACCTTTACCCCTGTCCCAGCTCCTAGCGAGCTTCAACTTCCGAGCCAATACATCGATTGCCGATTTTGAAGCGCATAACTTTCGACTATTTCCTCGGTCTTTGGCGCAGATTCTTCAGTATGCGGGGACGAGAGAGTTACATTTGCGATTTACGCTGGGACGATGGGATGCCCAGTCGTGGGGTGCTAGACCGTGGGATGGAACACGCGAGGGAGGCACTGGTGTCGAACTATGGGCGTGGTTAGATGCTGAGACGGATGAAGAGGCGGACGAGAAATGGTTGACGTTAACCAACGCTCTGTCAGGATTGTTTTGCGCCAGTTTGAACTTTATCGACGAGACGAGAACGATTCGACCTGTTATGTCTTTCCAGCCCGACGGCGACCACTCGAACTCGTCGCTTGCGAATATGAGACTTCTTCATGGTGTTTTACCACATGAAGTTGTCTGCACGGAGAATTTGACACCATTCTTGAAGTTGCTACCGTGCAAGGGCAAGGCTGGTATTGCTACGCTTCTGGATGGTCATAAGCTATTTGATGCATCGTATCAGAGCATGGCAATTGACGTTCGACCCAAGTGCAATACGGATGGAGAGTGCTTCTTGGAAATGGAAGAGACTGTGGATATGGTCCTCGATATCAATCGATCCAAGAGACCTCAGAGTATGTTCTTTACTGTTGTTGAATGACCCTTCTAACAAATTTAGATAATCCTATCCCAAGACCTCCTCCAGCTCAAGAACTTCTCTGCAATACCTCCAAATCCTACCACTCCGAGCACGCCTGCTACCCCGCCGACAATCTAGACGGTCAAGAATGGACTCTATCTCAAGTCTTCGGCCGCCCAATGAAAGGAACATGTCCTCTCACCGATCCCGACGTTCCTCCTGTCTGTGTTCAGATCCCCCAATCCCGCGATATCTACACCACCGAAGGCGCCCGCGAGATCCGATCTCAAGATGGGAACTCTCGCTGCTACAGTCTCGACACGGACGCTGAACTCACCCTCATGCTCGTCAAGCCCGAGTCACAAGACGAGGACGAGATCCTTAATAAGCCCGAGACACCTCTTCTCTACGCTGATCGCAGTTTCAACGGTCATGGCCAGGAACACGGTGGCGTACAGGCTATCTTGAGCAACCCTAGTGATACCGATGTTGAGTTCGTTTACATGGAGTCTCTACCTTGGTTCATGCGAATCTATCTTCACACCCTCTCAGCCCGTATTGCCGATGCGCCTTCGTCGAACTCGAGCGATCTGATCAAGGAGATCTACTACCGCCCCGCACTTGATCGGGCCAGGGGCACACAACTTGAACTTCGCATGCGCATTCCGCCACACTGCACCGTTTTCCTGACGTACGATTTCGAGAAGTCCATTTTGCGATACACCGAGTATCCTCCTGATGCCAACAGAGGTTTTGACGTCGCCGCCGCCGTCATCACAACATTAGAGCCCAAGGTCCTCAACATCCGCACTACAACGCTGCTGCTATACCTACCCACGCCTGATTTTAGCATGCCATACAACGTTATTATCTTTACATCAACGGCGATTGCGCTAGCATTTGGAGGATTGTATAATATCCTGGTCAGGAGATTCGTTGGTGCTGATGAAGCGCAGAGTACAGCTTTGAAGGGAAAGCTTGCGGGACTTGTTAATAGATTCAAGGGCAAGGCTGGGAAGCAATAGATATGATGTATGAGTTATTTTCTTGGTTGCAATAAAACTGTTACTGTTACTGTTTGTGATCATTCTCAGCTGGCATTGTCTGGCGATCCGGGTACATGGGCACGAAGACAGGATCGAGTCGCTCAGGGCGACTGCAAGTGATGGTCGACACGATCATATGTGTCCCCGGTCTTACCGCCTTTGCCACGTTGGCCCTGCATTGTCCTGCCTGAAGTATCATCGGGCCGCGTCATTAGATCTGGGGAACGTGAACACGAGCTTATCGCATCTCTGTTGAAGTTCCAGATGACGGGTTGGGGGGTTACATGTGTTCAGGGTCCTTCATGTTGGGCTGCATGCACTCTGACTTGGTGAACTCTTTGCCGTATGTCTTCTGAGCTCGTCTTGGCAGTGGTTGGGCTTTCTATAGTTTGATGTGGACGTGGAGTATCTTGCCAAAGAGTCGCTGAGGCCTCAGAAGAATAGAACACTGCCTAAACAACACGGACTTCGGCCACCTTTAGGCAACAAGATCTATTTATTGCGTCTGTACCTAATCCTATTATCTTTATTGAGGCATCTGCGCGAGACGTAACCGTAATTCTGGGTAAGAAGCATCGACTAGAAAAGGCTAAGGCTTGCCCCCCTCGATTGCCTTGATCTCGTCCAATCCTTTCCAGTTGTCAAAACCTTCCATGTTCTGCATCGACTTCTTATAGCACCCCAGCTCCATCTCTCTTACCTCTAACAATCCATGTCAACACTCAGGGCGCCTGGCGCAACTCGTAACCATGAAACCACTCGCTCTACTCCTCTTGACCCTCGCCGTCGTGAACGCATACTACACCCTCTCCGTCTACGCACCTTCACTGCCCCAGATTCACGCACGCATCATCAACGCTCGTAACAAGGCCTTCATTATCGGTGCCACGAAACCCAGTACTTTCTGTGGTCTCGATATTGCTGCTGACTGCCCTGATGGCACATCTACGCAAGTCGATGCTAACATGACGGGCCTCGCAGTAAGCTCCATCGCCCCATTCACTCCCGAATGACTTCCGATACTGACAACATCAGGCTGCAGTCCCGGGCGGTCAATCCATATTCGTCGATAGATATGGGACGATTACCTACCCGTCCGCACACTCCGCTTTTAAAAGGGGTGAGCAACGGGGCACCTTTAATGCTTCGAATGTTATCTCGGAGTGCAAAATGCCTGTCACGATACTCATGTGGCGGCCTGAGATGTCAACCCCAGGTCTTTGGGCATGTCCAATGGCGCCAAACGCTCCGATTACGAAGGAGGCCATTCTCAAGGCAACGACGGTCTTTTTTCAAGGGAAGGGCTGCTTGGCTGTTGAGGGGGTTCAGATTCAGACTGCAGGGGATAAGTTTGCTGCTTGGGCTTATACGTAGGAGGCGTTTGGGGGATGCGGTTGCTGCTGTGAGTGACAGTTAAGAGGGGTTGTCTTCTTGGTGTGTTTCGGTGAATGATTCCCAGTTATCGGCGCGATTTGGTCTTTCTATCTTTGCCAATAAATTAACCTGCTGAGTTCGTCACTTTCTTTCGCTGTGTAAGGCTGCGGAGCGTCTCGTACAGGCTTCTCTCCCATCAAGGTCAGACATCAGGGCAGACCCTAACTACCTTGAAAGTTCGTCTTCCGGCGCTTCTTCTCAAGATTTCCATTTTCCTCAATTATCGATAATTTCTCTACACGGCAATCAATTTTGTCCGTGTTCGACAAAGTTTATGGCGCTCCGTCATTAAGGCTGCACCCCGTAACTTTGTGGCTGCATGTCATGTCCAGCTGCTGGAATGGGAGTCAGACCAGTTGGGGAATATCATGCTCGCCTCAATGTTACTATATTTGGCATAAAACTAAACTTTTACGTCAGGAACATTTGCCCATCTGTGTAAGCGGCTGACAATGACGCATTTGGTGCGGTCGCTGTGTAAGTGATAAGGAAGATCCCCCACCAACGTCTGACCGATTCCCACCAACTCGAATCACTGCATTGATGGTCTGCTCCTTTCCGACTTGGTAATGGGCTATGGAACGGCCAGAGACTGTTCTTCAAGGGGCATTTCCTTAAGTCAGCTACATCATCATTATAACGACATGTCAACATCACATGCACAGAAATAAAAGATTCAACAGATGTTGTCGGATTTTGGATATCTAATTCGCTCCTAAAGTAAAGAGCCCAACTGTTCTGGATTGATGCAACTAAAATACAAATTCTCGCTACGCTCGATGCTCGCTAAACCTATGCATTGTCAATCACATTCATAATTCGTCAAGTCTATAGTTCAAGACGTACCTCCTGCACCGGCTTCACCGTGACGACCTTTGTCTTGGTCATCTTTCCTCCGCGGTAACTGTACTGGAAATTCCACCCACTGCACGCAGCACCATGGTTGCCGTACCGATCCACGACAACAATACCGCTCTTGAGATCGCCGTACTTGCGAACCATGCGAAGAACTGCATCTTCGGCAGCTTCTTTTGGCGAGAGGCCGTTGCGCATGCCCTCAATGGCTTGGTAGCACGGGAGGAAGCGAAGCATAATGTCGCCGTCTCCTGTGGCTCCGCAGCCGCCAATGTCGCTGTCAACGTAGGAGCCGCTTCCGACGATGGGACCGTCGCCGACGCGGCCGGGGATTTTGTGAGAGGCGCCGTTTGTTGTTGTTCCTGCAGCCATGGAACCGTCCTTGTGGATTGTGATAAGAGATAGAGTATCGTGTCCGGTTTGTTTATTGGTTTTCATGGTGCTTGTTGTGAGAGTTGCAAGAGGCTTGTAGGGACCGCATGATGATGCTGGGTTTGGGCTGACGTTGATGCGATAGTTGGGCTGGCATTTCTTGGCCTTCCAGTCCTTGCACTGCTTGTCCGAGTCCTTGGTGCTGAGACTTGTAGTCTTGAAGCCATTTTGGACAGCAAACTCTGTAGCTTGGTCGCCGACGATGAGAGAATGGGTAGTATGGTCGAGAACATGTCGAGCAACAGAGATCGCGCTCTTAACGCGACGCAAACCTGCAACAGCACCAGAGTTCATACTTCCACCATCCATGATCATCGCATCGAGCGTAGTCTCACAGTTCTCGTCAGGACTACCTCCAAAGCCTACACTCCCATCGCATTGCTTGTTCTCACATGTTGTCCCTCCAATTTCAACTGCGTCAAGAGCAGACGCTTTCTTACCCAGCGCGGTGAAGGCGGCATCAGTAGCAGCCGTGAAGTCGCCTCCCCAGGTGTTGATAACCATAGGAAGACCAGGTGTATTTCCTGCTGCGAATGCAGAGGCCGATAAGGAGAGGACTCCCACGAGAGTAGAAAGAGCAGGCATTGTTATTGCGGACTACGATTGTGAAAATTGGCAGGGAGAGTGGCGTTTCTTATACGACGTTTCGAAACAGACTGGACGCTTTCGATAAGCGTGGTGCTAGGTACGGGGTGTAAACCTTGTAGGGCGCTATAACCAATTGTTTCACAGACCGGTACTCGATAGCTCATTCAGCCTGTTTCAATGCAATGTGATATAGATTGGGGGAGCAGGGATGGTTGCTGACGCCGCGTGACCAACCAACATGAGACCGTATTTAAACCCCTCACTCATTCCATTCTCGTCAATCTCACATTCCAACCTCTTTTTTTGAACTTCCATCTTTGTGAGATTCACATGCCAAGAGGAAGATTGAAGGACTTTTGCATAGTTAATTGATTAAAGCGGTGCACCATTACAAGCTTATAAAATGGCTGCACTTAACACTGGCGCTAGTGCTGACACTGACACTGTATGTGAATTCCTCGCTAGGGCTGTTGATGTGTACCGTGCTGTGCGAGGGATACACAGTCTGGGATATACAGATCGCTGTGATACGAGCTTTACACTTTTGCTCGAGGGATTGACGCATTCGGTGAAGGGCGTCAAAGAGGGAGACTCGGCACGTCTGATCAAGTTTGCGTGTGTTCAGATTGGTAATGACCTTGTTGTTCACATCAATCGTGTCCTGGACGCATTCCGTGATTCCATCGATGTCGCTAGCTTCTGCAAGCTCTGGCCTCTGGAGGATCTCTCAGCGCTGAATGCACGGCTCCGTGAGGTAGTGCATAATTGCCAAGACACCCTCCCGTCTTCCCCGTACGTTCAGTTGAAGTTACTGGGTTATGGTTATTCTTCAGCGAGGCTAACGGTGCGCTAACGTGTCCTTGGCAGTGAACTCTATCGACCCTTGCTAGCAGATTTACACGTCGCAGACCGTGAGCTTGAACCGGAAGAGGCTGAGACGAAGAGCTCAATTGAGAATACAGAGTCAATTGCTCACCATGATGTTGGGCAAGCGCCGGGGCAGATCCCGATGATCCCGAAGCCCCCGAGACTTGCTCCCGTTGGCCTCATCAATGACTTTATTCTCGAGAGTCTGGCATACAAGAGTATGCATGATCGCGAATGCCAAGTCACTGAAGCTCACGCAAAGACTCTTGATTGGATCTTTGACAACTCGCCCATCGGCCAGCCTCTGCGACAAGACTTCAGAGATACCTTTGTTTCTTGGCTGAGTGGTACGGGCTTAGGTCCTATTTACTGGATTACTGGAAAACCTGGGTCTGGCAAATCTACCCTTGTGAGATATCTCTCCCAGCATCCTGTCGCACTGTATCATCTTCGACGATGGGGCGGAAAGAAGAGAGTCAATACGGCGGGCTTCTTTTTCTGGACCAGTGGTTCTCGACAGCAGAGGTCGCAGACTGGGTTGCTACGATATCTTTTACATCAGCTGCTGTCTTCTGGTCCCGAGCTTATCGAGAAGGCATTTCCTGATCTTTGGGGCCGACTGAGACAGATGACAACCAAGGAACGAGTCAACTTTGCTCTAGAGTGGACTGTCCCAGACCTTCAAACCGCCTTTCACTCCTTGCTCGATGCCGCCTTGCCTAGTATGAACATCTGTCTCTTCATCGATGGGCTTGACGAGTTTGACGGCGATCATGTTCAGATCATCAACTTCTTCAAAGACTTGACAGCCAGACATGATGGAAAGTCTCTCAAGCTATGTCTTTCTTCCCGGCCATGGGATGTTTTTGAAAAGGCATTCGAAAAGTCTGTCCCCAACACGAAACTCCAGGATCTCAGCTATGATGATATGTACCGCTATGCAACGGATACGCTGAAGGCAAATGATCAAATTCGAAGGCTTATGAGGCATAATCAAGACTCTACTCATAGCTTGATCACTATGGTAATAGATAAAGCCAATGGGGTCTTCCTTTGGGTCAGGCTGGCTGTTGAGCGCATGCTTGTAGCTTTTCAGAAGAACAGCCAGTTTGAAGTCTTGAAAACAACTCTGAACGAACTCCCTACCGAATTGGATGATCTCTTCGAAAAGCTCCTTTTTCAAAATCAGACATCCTCTGAAGTCATGCAAACTGCGACTCTGTTTCAGCTCATGCATGCCAGGGAGATCGTCGCGGACTTTATCAAAGATGAGTCCTCCAACTCACTCACTGTCTGGGAACTTGCCTTTGCGCTTTTCAAGGAGGACGATACTTTGGCTCTTGGACGCGAAGTGATAGAAGCCACAGAGGAAGAAATTCAAAAACTCTGCGGAACGACAGTGCAGTATATTCAAGCTCGCTTCTCAAGACTTCTAAATGTACACGTGGCAGGACCAGTAGGTAACATGCGTGTTCCAAAGTTCGAAGACAGAAAGTCTGGCATCGCGACTCTCATCACAACAAGTAAAGTGATCTATATACACCGCACAGTCCGAGACTGGCTTATGGAAGGTGGAGCAGGAAAACGCCTGGAAGCACTTCAATCTTCCGACTTTGACCCTCACCTGCGTCTTCTGAGATCATATGTCCTACGTTTGAAATATCCTCTGGAAGAAATCGAGCATCATCGACGGCTGGATGAGTGGTATCCTGACATTGCACTCGCCATGACGCATGCTCGATATATCATCAACGATCCACAGGGTCTCCAGAGGAAGTTTCTGAACGAGATGGACAAGACTCTCTCGTGGCTTTGGCTTGAGAAACCCTCGGATCCGTATGATCACTGGGCGAAGAGTACCTTCGGGGCTTATGAGATCAGAATGAAAGCGCCTCCTATTCAGAGGCCGTTCCTGTGTCTGGCTACCAAGTTTGGTTTGACGGAGTACGTCTGCAAAGAAGTCACAGACCTGAATCTTGAAGAACAATCAGTGGGAGAGGAAGAAGACGATGGGTCAACGCCACTGCTCTCATATGCAACCGAGTTCCTCTGCTCCCGCAACAAAACCATCTTCCCCGTGTCGTCACCCAAGCTTGTCCACTGGCTTCTCAACAATCCTTCACGCATCAACCCAGGTCCTGATCACGAATACAAACACTTCATCACACACCAGCCTATTACTCCATGGCTGTCCGTTCTTCGTCATCTTCGCGACGCGAAGCGAAGGGGGTGGATTGAGTACTATGATATTGACCCAGAAGGAACGCCTCGTTGGGCTCAGATAGTGAGGGACTTTGTGCAGTTTTCTGATGTTAACGCTGTGATTCTAAAGGATATGTGGGATCCAGAGATTACGGCACTGGGAGTCGTTAAGATGTTGGAGGAGACGTATGGCTCTGCTGAGGTGCAGAAGATTAGAGTTTTGATGGAGCAGAAGACGGCTCAGTGAAGGAAATATCGAATTCGATATACAAATTTCACAGTTGTTACTCAATTTTCGACAGAATTCTATTCCTGAGTTCAGATCTGTCTAGTACACACACTGGCCAACCAACATATTCAACTTTGCAGATGCGCATGTCTAGTATCCCTCCTTTCTGTTAACTTTGTTAATAAAATCATTCCTCCCCTCGCTCAGCCTCTCAAGATTCAACCTAAAGATATCCAACAACCTCGTGTAGTAAAACGAAGAGGTGGCACTCATATGAGGTGTAATCGTAACATTCTTGGCATTCCACAGCGGATGATTTTCCGGCAAAGGCTCAGGATCAGTGACATCAAGAGCCGCACCCTTAATAGTCTCTGAGTTCAACGCCTCAATAAGATCATCGGTGTTGACAATAGGCCCTCTCGCAATGTTGATCAAGAAAGTCTTCTTCTTACCAAGAATCTCAAACTCAGACTTGGAGATTAAGCCCTTAGTTTTATCGGTAAGTGGCACTGATATGACGAGAATGTCAAGACCTGAGTCGAGAAATTCGTGGATTTCCTCTTTGGAACCGCCGGAGAACCACTTGCTGGGGAATTCACCCTCTGGATCACCGAGGCCAGGGGGCGTGTAGGAGTCATCCCGGCGAGATTCAGGGGTGTTTCGCGGGTGAAGAGTGTAGGCATGAACGTCTAGACCTAAAGCCTTAGATAGACGGGCTGTTTGACGGCCGATGCTGCCGTAGCCTAAGATGCCACTGCAAAGTGTCAGTCACGATTTTGAGCAACGAAGCTTGGGGCTCTGACATTCTCTTGCCAGCTGTGTCTGAGTTATCTTCAGCGTCGTGATAAGTTAGACGCTTCCATTTTCCTTCATCTTGAAGCTTTCCATACTCCTTCACTTAGTCGAGTTAGTTGGCAATCATCGTATATGGTGTAGGATGGCATACAATGAAGTCGATGAGACAAATAGGTTGTGATGATCCACTCAGCAATTTGGGGTCTGCCTATTAGCTATCATCTCATGTTTCGTAAGTATAACTCACCCGTGAACTCCGTTAGCTGTAGAAAACGGAATCTTGGTGTTGGCAAAAAGAGGCTCCTTGATGAGATGGTTCGCACCAGCACTGGTAAGCTGAACATACTGCAGATGCGGCACCTGCTCTGGTTTAGGCAGATAAGTAGCCGTCAGGAAAACAGTAGTATCCTTCCAATCTTCTTCATTGAAGCTAGGATCCAAAGGAGCACCCCATGGCTGGACATAAGTCTTGATAATTAGGTCGGGGAATTGTTTCTGGATAGCGTCGATGTGAGACTTAGGCGGCTCAATGGTTGAGAAGATTATGGCCTTGTGGCCTTTGAGGGTTTTATTGCTGGTGATCCTGACGAGCGTCATGTTGAAGATACTGGAGATGGAATTGACAATTGGAAAGTCAAGTGGGAGAGTCGAGGACCATGAGTGAATATTGAATCCTCAGTTAGATACGGTATCGGAGGATGACAAATAGAGATCCATGGCGATATTGTCGTCAAGGTGGGGCTGATTGACGCCTTGAGATAGCAAAGGACTTTAGTGGATTGATATCGGGATGGAGAGGTTGCATACTTCCGATGTAGTCATTATAGTGTTAGTAACGAAACATCTCAAGATAGGCAAACTAAGATATAGATCTTGTGTCTCACAACGTCGATCGAGTAAGTTCGAGGCTGACTGTCCAACGGTGATTACCCTGTAGACTACTGTCTTGGAATTGACCTGAAGTACAGTCAGGTAAGGTAGTTTGTGGAACGTGATGTGCTCTAGTACAAAACTGACTGAGGCATAGTAGTACTGTAATTCTCGTGCTAGTTTGTGGATAAGTAATTCTGCTGAAAGTCTTCCTGCTATAGAAGTGCCGAGTCCCACATCCATGAATGGACTGTCACGCAACAAACAAATACAATTCAGTAGCCCCTGAGGCTGTTCGTTCGCGGCGGGCCACGGTATTAGAAGGCTTCCATTTTTGGAGTGCCCATCGATTGAGCGTTCCTAATGGTTATCAGTAGCGACACGACAAACTGGGACAAACAAAACATTAGATGGGTAATTTCCCAATTTTTAATAAGTAGAAAAGATACGAAAAATTACATCCTTTACATCCTTCAGCCAACACCGTGGCTATGCCCGAGAAACAGCATCAGCCCTACAGGCTGCCTACGCTAAATGACACCAACCAACCCCTGCAGGACCGTTGGCGGTGGCGGAGACAGGAGCTGAAAACGCCCGCCGTCATTCCATAACCTCGGGATGGCTTCACACAGCCCAACGCCATAAAAACAACAAAGAGCAGCTGATTCCGCCTTGAGGCTAGCCACAAATCTGATAATGTCTTCAAATACCCCTCCCTCTCTCCATATTGGGTTGATTATCACTCAACACTCTACGAAATGCCTCGCGATCTAACTGCTGCGTTCCACGATTTTGTCCACAACCCTCTTCCGACGTACTCCGCCGTGGATAATGACGACCTCCTAAGACGAATCGAGGCCGCTCAAAGCGTCGAATTTCCTATCCTATACTCCCCGGCTAGTCGCGCAACGAACCTCCAACGCCTTACTGCCGATGCCGATTGGACTGCCTACCATGAAGCATACCGAATCGAAACCGACATTGTCGATTCCTTCTTCTCTGCCATCGAGAAGGGACACGATGATGTAGTCGCCGATTTCATAGCCCGTGGATGGGTGTCGCCTGATACTACAAGTAGATGGGGCGAAACGCCATTGAATGTCGCTGTGCGCGTGGGAAAGGTTCCCATGGTAAGCCGCCTCGTCGCTCTTGGCGCCACCGTCAATGACTTCGGTCGCACAAGGGATAGCGATAGCACTGTCAAGCTAGAGGAGCTGCCTGAGCGCACACCGTTGATGATCGCTGCTGAGCGCGGTCATTTGGCATTAGTCAAAGTACTCATTGAAGACTACGGCGCGAAACACGACCTCATCGCGCCCGACGGAGCAATTGCTCTTCGTCTCGCCGCCACGAATGGCCATCGCGAGATTGTACAATATCTACCTTCCATTCGCGGCGGCGCGTGGAAGCGATGGGTTGTCGTGCATCAGAAACAAATGGACCGAGTGCGACGAGCTGCACAAAGGATCGGCAAGTTTCTGAGAATACTACTCTGGGATCTCCCGAAGCTTTTGACCTGGGATGCGCCTAAGGAGATATGTCTCGCTGCTTGGAGGCGTCGACATCGGGTGAAGAAGTTCTTCAAGGAGCTGCCGGGGAAGATCAAGAAGAAGATTGTCGAGATGCCTGGGACCATCGCACGGGCCGGGAAAGAGGTGTGGAAGGGCATCAAGGAGATCCCATCTTTTCTGAAGAGCTTGGTTAAAGCAATTGCTAAGACAATCTGGAGGGTATTGACGGGAATACCTGGCGCTGTGATGTTTGTTCTCAAATGGATCGGCAGCGGATTGAAGGGAATAGGCGAAGCTATCTTCAACATCTTTGTCAAGCTGTTTTCCCTCTTACATACAGCAGTCACGGCAGTCGTGACTTTTTTCCGCGGGATTACTCCACAGGATGTTTGGAATGGCTTCTGCTATGTCTTGCACGCCATCTTCATTGACACACCCAAAGCAGTTGGCGCGTTCATCGTGGCCTTTGGCAAGACGTCATACGACGTTCTCAAAGCAACATTCGGCTTTTTTGGTGCGTGTATCTGGTATCTGTGTACGGGTATCCTCTGGTTGATCCACTACATTCCGCGTAAGATCTGGACTATGGTTGAAGCGATGGGAACCTCTCTGCTGAAAGCCTGGGAGGAGATTATGGTGTTTATCAATCCGAAGCGGATGTGAACATTACCAGATATCGCGAAATGGCCATACCTTCTCCATACATAATAAGCACATAGAGAATTTTGAATTGGGTAATGATAATCAATTGCAAACAGTCCTACCTTAGTCATTAATGCAGTAAGCTTCCATCGTCATGATGTTTACCTTGGTTAGTGAGAGCCCTGAATTTACGCGACGCCACAGGGTCCTTTAGGGGCAACGACGCCACTAAAATCGCGACATGACACCTCCGTTAGCGCCAGGACAACTCTCGGTTGAGACTTTGAGATCCAGCTTTGAAGCGCCGGATGGCCTTACGAGAGCAATTTTATAAGCTTCAAGACTTCATAACTGTAAAGTGCTCGTTATTGGAGACCCATTATGCCGACCCTGGAGTTTTGAGGTCTTTCTCGTAAACGTTTCTTTGAAATGATGCCCCAGAGTCGAAGACTGATGAGGCAAATGATCTTGTCATAAGCAATCTTAGACCAAATGCCAACTTTCTAACCACAAGAATCGTTATTGCAAGTACTTTATGCTTAAATTGAGTACGCGTTGGCTTTGAACTAGTTAGGCAGTATCAAAGCAACAGATAAATAATGCTCTCATTCTTTATACTACCAGTATTAACCTTGACGTAATAGCAAGATGCCGTGAATATACAGTAGCCACCCTAGACTTTAGAACGCGGCATTTACCATTCAAAGCTATAATTTACGTCATCCATGGTATTATTGCTCTATATATTGTAGGTAATGTTTGTTATCATTCTTTCGTCAAGGATTGGCATTGAGCCTCATTCTATCCGTGTTCCAAACCAATGCTACCGGCATTGTTATCCTGACCCTGCTCCGGCATAATTAATTAGTAGTGTTATATGTTGTGTTTCCATCCGATGTCATGAATCCGTCAATCAATCGCCGCCGTTTTCACTGTAAATGCGCGTCTATACTTGCCCCATGTACCGACTTTGTCTCGAGGTCCTCGCATTCACCCTCTCATCATGACCCTCCCAGCCCGCCTTGATCAACCAGAACAGGGCCATCAAAGGTGTCGTAAGTAGCCCCAGAACGCCACCAAGAATAGCCTTAAAAGCCTGCGGCGTCCACCGGTCGCGGTACCTCCAATCCCCACCGTCCCGTTCTCCAACAGTCGTTAAAACCCCCACGCTTAGAGGCCAGAGAACAAAGAAGCCTAGGACAGCGAGTATAAAGCCCCTCAGCGCTCCTTGCACGATTGTCGTAAGCACAGGAGGGATCTTCGACTCCATTTGAGGCTGTTTCGCTTCTATTTCTGAGTCGCTTGGATCAGAGGCTGGCGGGAGAAAAAATAACCATCGAAGCCACTGATGCGATGGCTCAGGAACGAAGCCAATCGGTTGAACAGAGCGTTTCGAAAGGTCATAACTGACAAGTCCCATCTCAACGAACCACGTGAGAATGCATTGGACGATAATCGTTACAGCTGCATCGCCTGAAAGTGTGTTTGGCAGTTGAAACAACCGAATTGGGTTCTTGACGGTGTCCTGTGTGGTGTACATGACTATCCATCGGCCATCCTCATTAGTCTTCATCTCCAATACCAGGTACAAACTCACCATAAGCCAGCGCGAAATTCACGGCCCCGGATAAAGCCATGGCGCCTATGCCGTCAAGCCCAAAGACATAGAATAGCTGATGCCCCGTGAATTGCAGACTCGGCTTCAAGCGCCCCTCACTGTCACTGTCATCTCCTCTCAGTTCCTGTTTCTCCTCGCATAGGTTGCCAGGTTTCAGGATCCCGCTGGACCCCTGCACATTCGGCCCCTGTGTCTCGAATTGCGCCGCCCTAAGCATATCTTTTCCCTAACACAGAAGAACTCGTGGAAACTTGTTTGGTTTGTTCTTTTTCTTCCGTCTTGGAGTTTCTTTTGATGCATGCAAGTGGGAAATTTTAATTAAAAGGTCGCCAAGTCTTGAAAGGGGGTTATTTGGGAAATTAAGCGGGAAAACCGCGAAAGCTTGGACTTTTAGAAGGGCAAAAAAAAAAGTTTGTTAGCGAAAAAGAGACAATGCGAATACTAATCCGAGATATTACGCGCTATTCGGATGCGACTTTGTTGAGGAACTGTTCGCCATGGTACCATTTTACACCGCTATCTCATGGGAGTCACGCGATTCTATGGCACTTGTTGAGAGTCGATAGTTGAAGGTTATTGGACTTTAGAATAGCATAAAAACACACTGTTTCCCTAAAGTTTATCGCTGTAGGGTTAATGAACTGTTTGGTGTTTTATAGCGTCATGGTGAAGCTCTTACGGTTTCACCACGGAATACCACCACGATCGGTTCAATCGGCCCAAGAAGACGGCAACAAGGCACAACCGACCTGTCAAGACGGAACTGATTGACGCCACCTGAGAATCTGGGTCTTTTTTTCTGTCTTCGGGTAATTCATCCGTTGATTTAATCTATCCAGCGGTTAATAGATCCATCTTCATTCGTCTGGACTCTCGATATCTTGGAAGCGACGTAAGCAGGAGCCCAAGTCCATCGTCTCAGGATGAGTGACCCAGAGCTTGGGCCTGCAAGGGTCTTGAGATGGGGACTTGCGGAAAAATAAACACCGTTGACATGATCCCTGCGGCGCTAAAGCAGGAACAAAGAACGCTTGTGTTTTTCCATCTTGTCTTCTCCCCGCGGTTTCAGGTACAACGGTTCTTTGGCCGAGAGCTCGCTGGCTCGCTTGGAAGAAAGGCATTTCACTTCGCTTGGGACGGTGTTGGCTGTATTCAACTGAACGACCGTTGACTCGAGTCTTGGCAATAATCAATCTTAGTTTGACCATCTACAGACTATCGTGAAGATCTATATACTAGCCTCGAATATACCATCGGCAAAATGCTACTCTAAACTCAATTACTATCAACTACACTGCAATACGTGCATGATCTGCTCATATCTCGATCAATCATATCCATAGTGCCACAGGGGCTGAAACCGCCTTGGCCAACACCATGCAATCCTTCACCACCCTTATCCCTGATGGCATATCGACCCGAGCATGACACCCCTGTATCAATCTATCCAAGGCGGGAAACAGCTCCGTTTAGCCATGAGGCTCTTTACCCACCCAGCCCAAGTCTCCAAGCATTGATATAAACCGTCCTCGTCCTCCCTCAAACTACTCTCTTTCTTCACTCAGGCTCATCCAGCAGTTCATTCCATTCACTTTTTGCTCCTTGCACATTCTTTCACGCTTCTTTGACAGAAGTCGTTTCATTCATTCATTCACTTCAACCGCCAGTCGGATATCACCACTCTTTACAACCAAACAAACCGCCTTTCTTACACAACAACCTCTTTTCAAGATGCCTTCTTTCACTTCCAAGACTCTTCTTGCCGCCGTTGCCGGTGCCATGGGCGTTGCTGCCCACGGTCACGTTTCCTCCATCAACGTTGCCGGTGCTGTTTACGAGGGCTATGACGCCAGCTCCGCCCCCTATGAGCAGAACCCTAAGACCCTCATCGCCTGGTCCACCACCGCTTCCGACAACGGTTTCGTCGCCCCTGATGCCTTCAGCTCTGGCGACATCATCTGCCACCGCGATGCTAAGAATGCCAAGGGACACGCTAAGGTCAAGGCTGGTGACCAGATCTACATCAAGTGGGATACCTGGCCCGAGAGCCACAAGGGACCTGTCATTGACATGTTGGCCTCTTGCGGTTCTGCCGGCTGCGAGTCCGTCGACAAGGAGACCCTCAAGTTCTTCAAGATCGACGAGGTTGGCTTGGTCAAGGCCGGTAGCCCCGGTACTTATGGCTCTGACGAGCTCATTGCCAACGATAACGGCTGGCTCCTCGAGATCCCCAAGAACATCAAGGCCGGTGCTTATGTCCTCCGCCACGAGATCATCGCTCTCCACGCTGGTGGTCAGGAGAACGGTGCTCAGAACTACCCCCAGTGCTTCAACCTCGAGATCGAGGGTGACGGTACTGAGCAGCCTGAGGGTACCCTCGGAACTGAGCTGTACAAGCCCGACGACAAGGGCATCAAGTTCGACATCTACAGCAACCCTACCAGCTACCCTATCCCTGGACCTGCCCTGACCATCAAGGATGCTGTCAAGGTCACCCAGGGCAAGCTCGCTGAGAAGTCCAAGGGTACTCCCACCACTGGCTCCGGTTCCGGTTCCGACTCTGGCTCCGGCTCTGGTTCAGCTGCCCCCGCTACTCCCTCCAAGACCGAGGCTCCCGTCGCTGGTACTTCCGCTGCTGCCCCTGTTGAGACTTCCCCTGCCGCCCAGGAGACTTCTTCTCCTGTCCAGACCTCTGCCCCTGCTGCTCCCCAGCCCACCAAGACTGGCTGCGAGGCTAAGCGCAGCAGCAAGAAGGCTCGCCGTCACGCTCGTGACCTCATGAACTAAGCAGCCCGCTGAGCGTGGTTGTGTATGAAAGGTTTTTACAAGGATCAAAAGCCTGCCTATCCTGAATGGGATGAATTTTGAGTATTCTGCTGTATATATGTGACCTCAAGTCCGATATAATTCAATTACATTGATTATCATCTATTCTATCTTGCTGAATGCCTGTGATATGTCTTGTCTTCCAGTAGTTGCGGTGCGAAGCACTGTCTTGTGTCGGTGCGCTAGCCAACTTTGCTTGAAATGTTCCCATTAATAATTCATTCTTGCTGACTATCCTACTAAGAGATGATGTTCACGATATGAAAGAGTAAAGAGAGTACGGAGTTAAAAACATAGATGAGTAGGCATCAAAGCTTGCTTGCATTATTAATGCACGGTGTGAAGACTCGAATATCACTGGAAAACACCGAAAGATATCAGTGTATCTTACAAAATGCCGGTCAATAAGAGTATAACCCAGCAGTCTCTGTAGTAAAGCTTAGAGAAGTGTAAAAATAATAGATGCTGCTAGGATGGCTGATGATCTGTCATCGAAAGGCTGATTTTAACTATGTACGGAGAACATCAAAGTTTGGGCATTTCATAGGTCATTCGCATTCTTTCCCTTCCCCTTCTTGTACTCCTCCAACCAAACCTTGGTAAAGTCAACGATAAACTGTTGAGCTTTCGCAACGGCAGGAGGAGGCAGTCCAATCTCAGTAGCATTAGGATCCAAACCATTTTCATCCCAATGATGAACACCATACGGGATCAGCATAGATGGTTCACTGGCCGTATTCTTTCTGGGAGGAAGACCAATCTTGTGAGGTGTAGCGGCCCTCCAAGGATCGTATTCACCATCGATAACCGCCACGCGTGGATAGCTGAAGTTCCAGCCACCGAGCTTGTTGATGGACTCAACATCAGGATCGGTGGTGATGTTGAACTCTTCTCGGCAGGGAATGGTTGAGTATTCGATGTCCACGAGGCGTGAAACCAGAGGGAGCTGATTCTTAGGCACTCCAGAGCCGGTCTGCCAATATCCCCATTGCGTACAGGTCTGATACATCCACTGGCGTCCAGATGATGACGGGTTAAGTGAAGTGTCGCTATATTCACCGCGAATGGAGAAGCATTCATCCAAGCTTTGACCTTGGCAGCCAGATACAATGTTCAACCTCACGTAGCCGATATAGTTGAGGAAACGGGTCGTCAGATACTTGATATCCTTCTTGTCTGCATGAGCTGAGAGCCACTTCTTGACATAGGGAGCTAGAGATCGGGTGCTTGCATAGAGAATGGAATCAGAAGAAACACTACTGCAGTAGGCACCGAAGCTAGGTGAGTCCTCTGCAGGATCCCAGTTGTTGCTTTGC
Source organism: Fusarium beomiforme (assembly GCA_002980475.2). Classification (NCBI taxonomy): domain Eukaryota; kingdom Fungi; phylum Ascomycota; class Sordariomycetes; order Hypocreales; family Nectriaceae; genus Fusarium; species Fusarium beomiforme. Next base: position 106,284 of record PVQB02000235.1, read on the forward strand.
AAGCCGCCAATACCTTGAGCAATGGTGTTGGCAAAGTCATCGTCGCGAAGCTCGAGGAGACCGAATGCAGTCTTGAATTGTTTTATCTCCTCCTTGTCACCGCCCATAAGAATCTTGTCGACGACTTGGGTGAGCTTTTGTGTGACCTTGGCGCAGTCGCCGGGTGCGAAGAGACGCGCGGCCTCAAAGTACTCCCAGTAGTCAATGATAGCCTCAGTGACACCAGAAGAAGAGATGCCGCCCCAAAAGACATCAGGGTAAATCTTTCTGGCGAAAGCAGCAAATGCACCGGCATATGATCCACCGTAGATGATGTAAGGCGTGTTGGAGGCAGTCAAATTATGCTTCTCCAAGCCCGGAAACTTGACATTCTTAGCAAAGTACGCGGTATCAGCCAGCGCCTGCTCGGTCGACAAGAAACGCATATTCTTCGCCTTGAGATCCGGAACAGGGAAACTGGTGCCGTAGTATCGATGCTCGAGAATGACACCAACACCGCCAGTTGCGTTGGCCAGCATTTTCAGAATGCCATGCTCAAGGAATGGAATTCTGTCCTCTCCAGATGTCTCACCAGACGCGAGAATAATGACTGGGCCGCCCTCTCGGTAATGCTGCGCATCGAACCAATATCTCAAGGGAAACTTCTTGTCCGAGTGAGGCGCATACTTGGTCTCATTATGGAAATGATCGACGGGAACCGAGATGTTGTGAACTTTTATGGATCCAGAGTCTGCGGCGCGAGCGGAGAGGGCGGGAATACTGTACGCGCTTCCTCTGGCGGTGAGGGCCAAGAGGGCGGCAGAGGCGCAGCCAGCAAACCACATTTTTATGCTGATGATGAGGTGGATGTTGTTTTGGTGATGTTGAACGCGGGGATTAAGCTTCTCATATAGCATTGAGATACGACCAGCCACCTTCCTGTTTCAGATTAACGACAGCATCACGGTCACATTGAAAAACATAAGTTCCGTTGCATTTGGAGCAAGGATCTCCATTTATATCAGGAACCTTTGTAACCTGATCAATCACGGCATTTCTGAGCCGATTTCGACTCTTATCTGGGCTGCCTGTTCACGGATACCCCGGCCTTGTCACTAGGGTGATCTGGATAAGATTTCGCGTGGCGGCGGCGTGATTCACGGAAAGTCTATCGGCATCGTCGGATAGATATGTGTGGCTTATAATTCAATTTTACCAAATAAAGCCAATTGCCATCAATCAAGTGAGATGCAGCCGTTGCTTTGAAAGTAGACCAAATCAGATACATCAAGAAATCCTTAAGCAATTGAGCCATTACTCAATGCCACTGCCCTGTCTCATTGTTTTCAGAGTTTATTGCTTCGCATGATACCCAAACCTTATTAAATTAGAGGTACTAGTTAAGCAGCATGTCTCGATGCCCAGGCCTCTTCTAATTGGAGAATCGAATAAATACGCATTGCACAAAGTCAGATTTTCTGAAGCCGTATAAAAGGTGATCATGCATTGTCCAACGCACAAGAGAAATAGGCCAGCAAGAAACAAAGGCATAAAGCGTCTCTAGTTATCATATTGTCACAATTCAAAGTCATATCCCTCTCCTAGGAACCACCATATTTCTCATTCAGCCCACGAAAAACATCCATCAGGTCAACTTTGCCGGTTACCGTATTCTCATCAATCTCATACTCCTGCGCAATCAATCCACCAGGAAGAGATGACTCAATCATCTCCATGAAATCCGGGATGCAACACTCAGGGAATAACTGTCTGAAAAAGTCCTTTAAGGCTTCACCTTGAGCAAGTCTAAGCTCAACCTTATTTCCAGTCGTCTCCTCAAACATGTCTTTCAGATCGTTCGAACTGTAGGGCCGAGGGCCAAAGATCTTGAGGACTTGCGGATTAGAACCTTTAAACTCTAGATGCTTTGCGCAAGTCTCCCCGACATCTCTGATGCTGACAATGGGGACCTTGAAGTCCCTTGGAGCAATCCATGAGGAGATAGTTGGCGGATCACCTAAAGGCATCTGAAATATGTACTCAAACTCTTCCTGGAAGTGGGTTGACTGCAAAATAGTCACTTGAGGTACGGAGCCCTGCAAAATCCTATCTGTGTAATGGTTCAAGCGAACAAATCCCTGTGTGTATCATTAACATCTATACTGCGACTTGGCTCTCTAGTACTTACAATGCCGTGGTCATTTTGGGACCCCAACCCAGACAAAAGAACAAGTCTTTTGACACCTGCTTTTCTCAAGGCATTCTTGACATTGTTCGCTGTTTTTTTGGCCCAATCGCTTTGGTCAACGTTCTCATAAGTCAGGGGCGGTACATAGAGAACAGCATCAGAGATGCTAAAATCGAGACTCTCCTCAGCTTCGATGTTACCCTCGACTGCACTGAAGTTTGGGTTGTTGACGTATTCGTTTGGGGCCTTGGAAGTATCACGATAGATGCCACGAATGGTAGGCTTCTGCGGTGAGGTTAGCAGCAACCGAATTGTTTCTTTTCCGACCCTTGTTGATGCAGGAACAACCGTAATTTGAAGCGGCATCTTGAAGGCTAGATGGCACGCTGTTCCTGGTCCTCAATCACTACACTTCGAGGTCTGGTGTACGGATACTTATAAACTTGGAGTTCCGTGCCAACGTGGATGACAATATTCTCACTCAATGGGATGACCAGAATTTTCTAAATTTATTTATCCAGCTGAATGCTGTTATACTTCAATAGACTTGGCACTCTCTGGATTGGGCAGTTTCGCTGCATAAAGGCAGCCGCTCCGCCAATCTACGGAGGTGACGTGTACAGTAGCCGCTTTGAATACCTTGGCTTGATCTCGCTATGCATTCTCCATTAAGGTGGATTATTGCATTTGGCTCCCCAAGAATTACTACCCAGATTTATTGTTAGAAGTGATGATGTTGACTTTAACGGCATATGGCTGACAAGAATGCAAAGGTGGAAGAGCTGTTGCAAAATTCATTTCTTTATTTCAAATCTAACTGGCCAAAAGCAACCGTCCTTCTGTCTCCTCGATTGTATTGTTCAGCACCGAGAAGAAAAACAGCACGTAAAGCCAAGAAGGCTATCCCCCTTAACTAATGATGGATATGAAAGTATCAATAGAGGCTTAGAAGAACGGTTTAACCATTGAAATTCCTTAGAACTTAAGTTACATAGCATTATCATCAATTGGGTTTCCCTGAAAAAGAAGTTGGTATGATGCATCAGATGTCTTTATCTGTCATTCAGAGCTGCATAGAGCTTTCAAAACCGATAGAATAAAAGTCAACTGAGCCAAACTTAATCACAGCAATAGTTGATTTCGATATCGATATCCTGAATAGTATTTTCCCTTGCATTTCAGGACTCTGATGCCTGTTGATGAGCGAAGGCTTCCAAGACCATAACATGACTTCATCAAGGCATAGCAAGCCGACTCAACCGAAGTCTTGGCATTGCAACAGATCAGGGTCTAAGAAAACCCAAGATCTGGTGTTGTTGGCGAAAATGACGACGCTGCCGAGACCCATTTTTCTTGGGTCTGACGAGCATGCGGCTTGGCAAATCTGGGCACTCCGACAAGGTTTGCCTCTAACCGTTTTAACAGAGCCACAACTCTAAATGGGCCCAGCTATGACATGTGCCAACGCTCTGCGCCTCGCGGGTCATGGCTTGGAGCTGAAGTGGCGTCATGCCGGAAACTATCGAAGGACCAAGTTTGTCACCAGTAAGTGAGGGTTGCATGTCGAGATGTAGATGTCATAGTTGGTGTTGAGGAATATATATACTGCCTATGATTCCTTTTCTATGGCCTTTTCATTACCATCACCACAGACAATTCAATCAATACTGAAGCTCAATTAAATACCCCTTACTCCAACTCATCAACAACCGGCATCTTATCAACAAGTCTAAAAGTTGTCAAACTCAAAACAATCCACATAGAGTTATCACCACTCCAACTCAGCAACAACACTATCAACAACTCAAACCACTACAAAACACAACCACAATAAAAATGTGTCTTCCCTTCCGAAGAAGTCAACCCCGCTACAGCTCCGGCGGCATGATGGGTGCTCGCCCAGTCAAGGTTGTTCACCACCATCATCACGGCGGAGGTCGCATGGGCATGGGAGGAAGCAGAATGGGCGGCGGAGGTATGATGGGAGGTATGGGAGGTGGACGACGCATAGGTGGAGGTATGGGAGGCATGGCGGGCGGCGGTAGACGAATGGGCGGACGACGATGCTAAATGCGACAAAGCATTTTACAGTCCAGATGTGTACCCTCTTGTGTATTATTATGGCGGAGCGTTGGTACGAATAAACAATCGAGCAAAAATCTTAGAGCAAAACATGCCTGCTCCTTCGTCTCTGGTCGTCTGAGTTTTAACGTCGCCTTTCCTTGTCATATACAAGTGATAAGCTTGAATTGAGAAGAGTTGAAAATACATTTAAGATTATTCAGAAAAGGCCCCAGGAGGAACAATTCGCTCTCTCAGTTGTCTGGACACCAATTCTCGCCCAACATCGGCACTTGCTGCGTAGCACAATGAATCCCCCCACCAAGCTTCGGAAGCGTATTCAAGTCAACTTGAACAATCTCCCGCCCAGGAAAGCATTTACGAAGCAAATTGTACGCATCGTGATCAAGCTTTCCGAGTCCAAAGCGTGGCATGATAAGGCCTCCATTGGGGAGATAGTAGTTGACATATGATGCAACACCTACACCCCACTCCATTTGTTCTCCCGGAAGGTCCCTGTAATGAGGCTCTTCGATTTCAAATACTTCCAGACGTCTTCCGCGGCGGTCTGTCTCTTTGCTCAATATATCCTTTGCTTCTTTGAAGGCTTGCACGACGCGCGGGTCAGCTCGGTCTGAAGGCCTGCTGAGAAGAACCTGACCCTCTCTGATGAACCTTGCAAAGGCATCGATATGAAAGTCAGTGACATCATAGTCTCTGACCCCGGGAAGCCAGATCACTTTGCCGATTTCGAAGTATTTCTTGAAAGCTGCTTCCAGATCTTGCCTCGACTTTCTAGGGTTGCGGTTCGGGTTGATGATGGAGCTTTCAGTTGCCAAGAGAGTTCCATCTCCATCAACCTCAATAGCGCCGCCCTCACTCGTGAACCCAGCATCAATGATGGGAATGATATTTCCTTCTGACGAATTTGTGGTTTCTGCGCGTCCGCCGTCTATCACCGAGCCTTCCGAAATTTCAACACTCGCAGCAACTTCCTCATCGCCTCCTGACGGAGCCTTACCTCCCCAGTAGTTGAACCTTAGTTTCAGGCCGTAAGGAGAATAATCTCCTGTTCCGTGAACAAATACCGGCCCCGTATCACGGATCCAAAGCTCGCTTACGCGTAATGGTCGCACAGTGACATTATCAGACACTGTTTTCGATGCTTCGCCCACGTCTTCGGGTCGCGCAAACAGAGTGACTGGCTCGAAACGGGAAATGGCATTGGAAAGTGCCGTGACTTCTGCGCGTGCTTTTTGGAGGATCTCCGTGTCTTCAATAGAGGCGTGGCCTGGCCAGGCAGTTAAAGTTTGTGAGTGCTTGTGCCATTCTGGTAGCATTCGATAGGTACTACTAAGTCTCTGGAGCAAATTCGGAGGTATGGCCCCCCTGAGCGGAGATTTGGCCGATCTTTGGAAAGTCCTAAACATTTTGTCGTGAAGCAGGCCTGTATTTATCCTGATTCCAGTGTACGTACAACCCTCACGCAGTGTAACAATGATCACGTGATTGCTCCAGATAGCCGGCGACACGTCGCGAACTTAGCCTGCCTGCGCTTATTGTGCTCACCCAAATTTGTATCACAGCCGTTGAGGCCGCAAGCTCTAAAATCAACGAGGTCCCGGGTTGCCAGCCTCTCAGGATGTCTACGCGAAGGAGCGCCAGGCTCCAGGCTTTAGAGAGCCAGGAGCCCACCAGTGCCCAAAGAGACACCCCCACTAAGGAGCCCACGAAGACAGCCAAGCGCAAAGAAACTGCGGGCGACTCGTATGACAAGCCCGTCACCGTCCGTGATACGAAAGTTCGGACCGAAAGGGATGACGGCAAACCAACTGTAAAGAGACCCAAGTCAGAAACTCAAGGGAAGAAAATAGACAAAATGTCCGCCAAGCCAACCATGGATCGTGGAGATATAATAAGCTCAAACTATCAATCAATCAAGCCAATCACGGGTGCAGCCACTGACCTTCTATGGGCATGTCCCAGAGAAATTCTTAATTTGATATTGAAAAATGTGAGTTGAATTCTGATATCAGTATTATTGTGAGAAATATATGCTGAGCATAATCAAGATCGATGACACGAGAACGCTCGGAAGACTGAGCATCACAAACAAAAACTATTACACCATCGTGACCCCTCAACTCTGGAAGCGTCTTAGCATTTCTGTCTCATATCACGCCCATATTGCTAAGCTCATCCGAAAGTTTGAGCCACTTCTTTCCATCAATCAGAGAAAACAACTCAAGAAGGAAGGCCAGTACCGCGGCCAACAAGACAGCTTTTCAAACAAGCTTGACCATAAAAAGATGCCTGTTGTTGCTGACTATGTTCGCCAAGCTATCTTCGCCATCGGCGACCCAGGGAAGAACCACCGGTACATTGTGGAGCGATACGTGGAAGAGGCCATGAAAAACATGAATAATATTGAGATCGTTGAAACTTCGCTTGTCACAGAGTATGCAAAGACCTGACTTCTGGTGCTCCTCGTTCTAAGAAATTCACAGATCTATTGCAAAGAGTATTGCGGGCCAAAAGAATCTCAGAGCACTAAATCTCGGTTCTGCCTACTTCCCAGAAAGCGAATGCAAACCACTGTCTAAGATCAAAGATCTCAAGCACTTGGCCATCCATGTGAACGGTTTTGGCGGCCCCAGCTTCAAAAAGGACAATATCCCTTTGTCCTTGATTTTCAATTCTCGATCAACACTTAGGAGTCTGAGCCTAGAGACTGGCTCATTCTTCTCAGCGTTTCTGGACGACTGGCCGAAGAGCAAGCGCCTAACATCCCTCAAATCATTCCATCTTACGGGAGCTTCTATCGACGAGGGCTTAAAGGGTGCTCTTACGACTGCTATCGACTTTACCGCACTAGAGGACTTAAAATTTGGCTATCTTTCCCAAGACCTCACAGTATTCTTCGGGTACCTCAGTGATACTTTTTCAAAAGCCCACAATGATGAGAATACCGAGATCAAATTACGGAGTCTGGCACTGGATATGGGGAAGGAAACCTTTTTTGCGGGACCAGAAGAGCAAGAAGCAAATGTTGATGCTAGGATCGATTTTATATCATCTTTCGACACTCTAACTAGTCTGGAGCTACATGACTACGGCCAGTATCCTCAAGAGATTCCAGTCAACCCTGATCTGAAGAGCACGCTCGTCAGCGGTATCCTCAAGCACGAGAATTTGACCAGGCTGAAGATCTCATACAGGGGCGTTACAAGCAACTATAAAATGACGTGCCTGGAGCCGATTACAGTCGCAAATCTAGTCGACAATCTTCCAAAATTGAAGGAGTTTGAATTCATCCCGGAACCAACTAAACTGGTAGGTGGCTAGGTGCCAATTTCAGCAAACTTAGAAAACTGCTAATATAGAGGAAAGGTTGAAACTGGTAAATTGGTTTGCCGTGGTCGCAACTTGACTTCGGTTACTCTCATCACCGGAGGCTCCTGGTCAAGCCTCGCTGAGAATCAAGAGAGAGGCATCGAATTTCTGCACTGTATCTTTCATACTGTCCTCAACCGTGATGCAGACAGCGACGAGGGAGTCTTCAAATGGGAAGACCATAGTGACATCACCCGCGTAGCCGTGGACTGGATGATATGGGAGATTGGATCAAAACTTGGAAAGTCCAAGAAAGGAATGAAGAAAGTGCAGAAAATGACCGTTGTGGTGGGAAAGCAGAAGCGCGAGGTGCAGTACCGAGAGATCACAGACTTTGTTCGCATTCCCCTTATTCATGGGGGAGGAGCTGGGTCCAAGTGGGTTGACAAGGTTGAACAAGATCTCAGGTAAATTTTGATGAATTTACGGGAATGTAGGACATATCAGGATAAACTTAGGGGGTTCTTTGATTAGTTTATTCTTGCAACCTGCTTGAGGGTCTTGAGTCTTCTGACACCCGCTGGCGTAGCTTTGTGGTATACTTCAATTGGAGGCGTTTTGAGTAGCGAGTTTTGTAAACGAGTTATTGCATTGGTAGTCCAAACTTGATCAGTCAGCCACCGTCGGGTCGGCGTTGATTTGAAGACGCGAGACGTCATATAAGTATATAAACTATTAGTAGCCATAATAAATATACGATAAAGAAAAAGGATAATTTTAATATGATTTTAATTATTAATCTGAATAGTGACGCACCGGTATTTATAAGCGGATGACGTAACTAAGCTGAACGATTATGCCACTTCGAACAACAATCCTTCTATTTAACTCCCGCGACCTTGTCAAAACAGCTATCTATTTTATCAACCTATTTTATCAGACAAAAGCGGAATCAATTAATCACGATAATGTCATCTAAATCCTTCTACGCTCTCATTGCTGGCGTTGGTCCAGGCACTGGTACGCCTAAGCTTACCCCTCCCTGACTCTCTGCTTACTGATCTCCAACCAGGTCGTTCCGTCGCTCTACGATTCGCTCAGAAATACCCTGTTGTATTGCTTGCACGTCGACCTGAGAGTTATGAGAGCACTCTTGCAGATGTTGAGAAAGCAGGCGGAAAAGCGATTGGTGTTTCAGCCGACGTTGCGGACGCTGCGTCTCTGAAAAAGGCGTTCGAGACTATCAACGAAAAATTGCCCGGCAGTCAACTCGCTGCTGCTATTTACAACGTCGGTAGTGGTGGCTTTGCTAGGAAGCCTTTCTTGGAGCTCACAGAGAAGGATCTCAATGCCAGTATTGATGGCTCCATGTATGTTGTCTCAACGAACAGAAACCGCTCCACGCTGACAAACCCAGCCGAGCATTCTTCCATTTTGCTCAAGCAGCTATTCCACAGCTTCTTGAATCTGTGCCAAACTCTCACTATCCCCCAACTCTAATCCTTACCGGCGCCACGGCCTCGATCAAGGGTTCCGCGCTGTTCAGCACCTTTGCTGCTGGAAAATGGGGCCAACGCGCAATACATCAATCTCTTGCTCGTGAATTTGGACCAAAAGGTGTTCATGTAGCTCATGCTGTGATTGACGGAGTTATCGATATTCCTCGTACCAAGGAATGGGCTGCTAATGATGGTGCGGAGGACGGAAAGATTAGCCCTGATGCGGTAAGTTTTTGAGCTGATTCGTATGAATGACACTAATGGGATGCACAGATTGCTGAGGCGTATTGGCATCTTCATACCCAGCACCGATCTGCATTTACTCAGGAGATTGATATCCGACCTTATATTGAGAAATGGTAGAATGCTGAGCTTGCAGCCAGGTCATACATGGGCCTGTCGAAATATAGGTGAAGCCATAAGAGGAGATACACTGCCCCCAAATTTTATGATATAAGATTTAATGCACGCCGTTTCAGCATTTGATGTGAAGAAAATCGTTTGAAGCGCGCCATTTGGCCTAGGTGTCTAAGTTATCGGTTACCTCTATATAAGCCTTAATCCAAACGGTCAAACCACAGAGCAATGAGCTCTCTATTTATACAGTCAACATATCTCCATGCATGCATGAAGAAATCCCGGCAACATAGAGTTAGTTCCGTCAAGAAGCCGAGGTTACTGGCGCATAATATGTATGATGTTTGATATGAATGCGACTTGTGCCGTTACTCTCACATCACCACCCATTGGAGAAGTAATCATAGACTTAAGGTAATAACTGCATTAGGTATTGTTCATTGCAATTCCTCTTCTATCTACGACTCTATAACATCGTTTGCTGGCGTCTTCGGACACCTTACCTAACAACATCCGTCAACCCCGCTTTTACCGTCAGGTATAAGTTGACATCCTCCTCCTCTAAATTTGAATAAATATTTAACAACTTCATCTTGGTGTTACCTTAACTCTTTAACCATTGTATCCAACTGCATTCTTAAGTATTTACTCTTTCAGATTCCAGACATAATGCCTTTCTATGAAGTATATCACTCTTGTCCTCTCAACCAGGACCAACGACAACAGCTTGCCCAAGCCATCACTCAGCTACACTGCGAAGCTTTTAAAACGACTCCTGCATTCTTCGTCCATGTTCGCTTCTTCGCGGAAGAAAACAGCGAGAATGTCTATTTTATCGCCGGCAGACCTCACCATCTCACATCTAACCGAATCTCCGGAAACGTTCGCACGTCTGCTGCGCGCTCCAAAGAAGACTTCGACGAGCTTGCAACCAAGATCGAAGCTGCTTGGTACGAAACACTGAAACTCACTCCGCCCACTGAAAAGGCGGCGTGGACTAGGGATGATGAGGAGAAGAGGCTGATTTTGGTCAAATTCGTCCCGTTGGTGACGATTCGTGAGGCAGGGATGGATGCACCAGTGGCTGGACAGGAAGAAAATTGGCTCGAGAGTCAGCTGCCTTATGTTGAAGCCATGGCGAATAAGGGTGTTGGAGATTTTGCTGATATCTTGGCTGAAGTGCAAGGCCGACTACTGTGATATATCTTGAAGATCCCTTGTCTACTATGTGCTGGAGGTATTGAAATCCACAATAATAAACTTTAAACAACCAACACATTCAAGGAAGAATATTGTTACTATTCAACATGTTCCGGGTATACTCTGTCAAAGAAGTATATTGGCTTTCAACATCAGTCGCGGGAATAAGACGGCATGTATTACGAGAAGTTAAATCCACGGCAACGTCAACAAGGATCAGAGCACGGAAAGGGGCGCCTTACCAAGAATGGCAGGCGGGGACATACGGCAAAGTTGCAATTGCTACCAAACTTAACAAATTTCTGGGTTCCGGTATGACGGAACCCCCTATCAATTTGTACAGTATTCTGAATTACCATTTCTTGTCGTTCATTAAACAAATGTAATTGTTTTATTTCTTGCTTGTGTTTTCATTACTTTTTGTTTCTTACCTAATTACCTCTCAATGGTCGCCCAATTGCACTCAACGCTGAGCTTCAATTGAGCCCGTTGCGAACTTGGTGAGCATTGACAATATGTCTCATCAATTCCACGTCGGCGTTGCTACAGGGCAACATCTTCTCGACCCCATGTCGCAAGGAATTGGTATCATGAGAGATGTTGTCTCACGCTGGTCAGAACTCGATATCACACAGATCGGATCGCTCATTGCCATTGCCGGAACATTACCAACAGCCTGGAGATTTCTACATCGTGTATGGCATGAAGTCTATGGTACAATACGTCGTTTCTTTCTGGCATCAGTTACAATTCCCGGAGGTGATCCACTCAACAGGAGTGTCGTCAAATGGATCCTGGCTAATCGAGAACGACACTATCGCTCATTCCATGGACGCACCGATATCGGACAGAACGGAGATCGTGCTGCAGCTCTGAAAAAGACGCGGCATTCTATCCAGTACTCACCCCATTGGAACGCGAGATGGCTCTTTTATGAAGGAAACATCTTTCTTGTAACTCGCAGAATCGACGACTTCAGCTCTTCGTTATCGGATCCTAGCTATGACGGTATCGGAGGCGAGGAAATCACCGTGAGCTGCTTTGGCTGGTCAGCTGAGCCGATCAAGGCATTTATCGAATCTTGCCGCGAGTTTTCAGATCGACAAACTCAGTTTTTTGTCATCATTTATGCTCGAGATCGATATGGTCTTTCTTGGAAACCTAAGGCACGAAAACCAATCCGACATCTGGAGACTGTTCACTTCGATAACGAAACCAAACAAGAGCTCCTTGGCGACATTCGGAATTACCTGGACCCTAAGACGCAAAAGAGATATCAGAGCCGGAGTATGCCTTATAGACGAGGTTATCTGTTCTACGGACCACCTGGAACCGGTAAGTCGTCTTTGTCAGTGGCGATTGCTGGCGAGTTTGGCCTGGATCTGTACGAGGTCAAAATTCCCAGTGTTGCTACAGATGCGGATCTCGAGCAGATGTTTCAAGAAATCCCTCCTCGCTGTGTTGTTTTACTCGAAGATATCGATGCGGTCTGGACGGACCGTTCAAATTCGGATAATGGGTCAGAGGGTAATGCTGCACCAAATTGTACTCTGTCTGGGCTGTTGAATGTTTTGGATGGCGTTGGCTCTGTTGAAGGACGAATCATCATAATGACCACCAACCATCCTGAACAGCTGGATAGCGCACTGGTTCGGCCAGGTCGAGTTGATATGAAGGTTCTGCTCGGCAACATCAGCCGAAAGTCAGCAGAAGAGATGTTTGTCCGCATGTTTTCGCCGGATCTTGGCTGCACCTCGCATCTTGATATGGATGAGGTCAAGAAACTTGCCGCGGAATTTGCAAAAGAGATCCCCGATGATACGTTTACGCCTTCCCTTTTACAAGGCTTCTTTCAATTACATTTAGAGAGCCCTCATGAGGCTGCTTCAAGTATTGGGGCTTGGGTTAAAAAGGAGCTTGAGAAAAGCTCTGAAAAGGAGTTTGAACTCATTACAGGAAGGAAAAGGCTATAAAATGAGCCTAATATGTGTATTGTGTACTGTTAGATTTTGTGCTTGTACTATAGGGACTATACTTGTTTTCGGCTACAATAGAGTCTTATTTGAAATTCCAAACAAAGAGCCATGTCTCTATCTATCTTACGTCGTCTTCCAATCTCCCTGACAGTCCAACTGTCCTGAGGCTCGCATTCGCTGTAACATGGCGCAGCACCAACAGATTACGTTGATCTCGCTGTGTAGCACTAGCGCTGGGGGCGGGTCGATCGCATCGCTCCATTGATACTCTTTTGGGACAAGATCGGCAGGACAGAGCAGGGCTGAAAATTGAACGGCGAAACTGCAGGGAATGATGGGGCCTTCTAAAACCAAACAGGGTAGGATCGCGCGAGCAACTGTGAATATCGGAATGCCCTGGTGGCTATGCATCGCATTGACTGGTCAATCAAGAGCCATCAAGTGACATATTCGCCCTAGAAATGTTCTCGAAGCATGCTTTAATTGGGTTGCCTGGGGCTTAGACCTGATTTCCGAGCGACGAAGCTGACCCGAGTGGAACAGACGTCACTTAAGGCTGTTCAGGGGCCGGTGTCATCATGCTAGAGATGTATATAATGTGAGCCAACTCCTCTTGTAGCCGCACCACATCAAACTGTTTTACTCGTGTAACTATTTATCACAGCAATCATTATCACAGACATCATTTAGCAGAAAGCTCACTTGTCATAAACCACTCAATCGTCTACATCTTACGTTCAGACACCTCTATCTCGATAGCAAGCCAGACCAACTGCTTCTGCCTGCTTTACATCATCAGCCTTCTTTCTCAGCACCATACGAAACAAGCTTTTATAGCTACACAAAACCGCAGAAATGTGTATACCATTTTGCAGAAAGAAAAAGCATGATAAGATCTACGACTACCATCCACAACCAGCCATGGGGTATTCAAATAAATATGGCTACAATAACTACGGATACTACAACGGCGGCAAGAAGAAGAAGTCGCGTCGACATGGCCATCACTACGCTGGAGCCATAGGTGACTTGGCTGGTGCATGGGCCGATGCAAGCGGAGGAGGTCATCACGGA